>CAEFZY010004193.1:0-15353 GCA_903066815.1 Brachyrhaphis roseni
TTTACTAAGTTTAAATTGTTACCAGATGTTTCTAAGATAAAGCTAACCTTTCTATAACTTCACACATGTTAATTTGCAAATTGTTTTCTGAGGAACTCTTAGGGGTAAAGGTGTCTTTGTTTTCAATATACATCCTGTACTTTGAAGAAGACTGTCAGCCCCCTCAACACCTCTCAACATTCCTTTCTCTTTCTCTTGGTAATAAAAAGACTAGTTCTCATGCAGAGAGTCAGAACACATGGTAGACTCCTTGAAGAAGGGATCTGCTGTGTCTTCTCCTTCTGCAGAAGACTTGATAGAAAACTCAAACGTTGTCTGTGGTTCTTTTATTTAAGTGAACAAAATACCCATCAACTGTAATACGAAAAAGGAAGTAAGCATGACGAATATTCAGAAAAAAACATGTTCCTGGTAAAGCACATTGGTTTATAAAATGAAACATGAACTTCCAAGTTTTTTCTCCTTAAAACAGCAAGCGTATTTCTCCTTACCGGCTTCAGCTGCAGTTTCTCTGCACTGCTTTGATTTGTTGTTCATCTAAAAGAAATGGCAGAGCAAAAAAAAATAGTGCATTTGATTTTTTTTCTCTTCTTTAGGACAGAGTCACCCTCATTTCTTCATGCTTTGATTCAAAGGAACCAGACTGATATTTAATCTTTTAACGTTGAGTTGGTTGTGAGCTTTTTCCTCTTTTTTTCTTTGTACATTGCTACTTCATTTTCATTGTGGTACCTGATCATCTTAGAGGAAAAACTACTTTCACATTTGTGCCAATCAAATGTGACACAACCCATAAAGTTAAATAAAAATTGTACAAATGTGCATAGCCTTAAACCAATACTTTGTTGACACATCTTTGTTAACTGACAATAAAATTTAAGGAGCTGGGGAATTTCTGCTTGCCACTGGTTGTGTTTTGTATGTGATAACCCCAGAATTCTCCGTTTGTCTGAACTGAGAAGATGGGTTGAAAGAGAAAAGTCTTTGTTTCCAAAGAAAACATCAAACTGTTGACTACAGAACACAAAGGTAAGTCTGACAAGTTTGGAAAACCACACATATCATCATAACAACACCAACAGTGAACCATTGTGATGGCAGCATCATACTCATAGGATTTTTATGATGCAAGTCAGACTTTTGTCAAAGTGGATGGAGCAATAAACAGCTGTAATACCAAGAAAGCTTTGACAAGAAATTTTTGAGTCCCTCTGCTAGGAAGCCAGAGCCAATCCGATACATTTGAAAAAACCTTATAGGAGTGCAACCTTATTAGTGGAATTTTGATAGACTCCAGACAAAGAAGACTTTGATGCTGAGATTAAATCAAATGGTGTTTCAATAAAGTATTAGTTTGAGATTGTACACAAACTTGATTTTTGCATCACTTTTTTTTTGTAGATTTTTTTTTATTACTTCAACATATTTTTAAGTTGAATTGTAAAGGATACATATCACATTTAAATGAGGTGTAAAAAGCTTTGGTCTCATTTTTAACAACACAAAACCTGTAATTTTAGATGTGTTGTAGCTGAAGTTTTTTAGGGTCGAAGAAAAACTTTAAGAAGTAACTATAAGCATTGGATATTTAACTAGTTTTTAAGTGGTACTGGAAGTTCTTAGATGCCCATTTAACATGCATTGATCATAACTGTATGCATCAGGTAGTTTCTCTTTGAGCATAACATATTTTAACTCACAGCACAGATTGATACTCAGAAGAAGCAACCAGTTAAGAAGTAAAAAGAGGAATTGTAGATTTACACAACTTGGAAAAGTTTTTTAGAGCTACTTCCAAACTAGTGGGATGTGTCATCACTTTGCTCATGTTGGGAAGAACATTAAAACTGTCACCCACTGATGAAAGAAATTGATGGCAATGTTTAGGAAGAGCAAATCCATAAATCAGAAAACTAGTAGTAGGATCCACAGACAGTGGTGGTAGATTTATTCTGAGGGTCTATTTCATGGCCATTGGTGCTAGTGTACAAAATGCAGCTAATTTGATTGGAAGTTGGTCACAATTATGTGTTCCAAAAGAACAATAATGCCAAAGACCAAAGGAATGCATACATGACCAAAATATGAGAAGCAAAGCAGGTTCAGCTCTGTTATGCTGATATGTTATATCTGTTATGCTGAACCTGTTATGCAAAACATTGCAGTAAGATCTTCACTGCAATGAAGAGCTTACTGATTCTTGATTAATCAGTAGTTCACAGATTAACAGTTTAGGCTAGAAAGGAAGTGAGAATGTGAGTTCTAAGAGTTTTTATTTTTAGATGTCATGATTGCTTAATGCGTTTTTCTATCATCAATATATAATAGAAACATGTTTTGTTTGATTTGGGATCTAAAGACTGTTGTTACTTTTAATGATAAAAGTCTATGTTTACCTCACATATTTAAATAAGATGTTCACCAATCATTGCCAAATAATTAACTTCTAAATAAGTGTAATTCATCCACGAAGGACTGTACATGTGCAATATATTTGTGTAAAATATGTACAGTTTATTTTATCTAGATATAATTTTTTTGTGTTCATGGACTGTCTCAGATGATCGACTATTTTTTTTTAAATCTTACAGAACTAAACATCTGCTTAATAGAACCTGTTTGAGCTTCTTACAGTAAAAGGCTCTTTAAGTAAATCATGAAATCGCTCAAAGTTGATTTATTTCAGTTATTTATTTAAAAGCCTAAAATGTGTGTATAGAGTCCATACACTTGGAGCAGTATAACACAAGTGTCTGTTTATTTGTGTTTTCAATTTTATAGTTGATCATTCTGGCTACTAGCGAATAAAAACCCATAGTTTTGTTTCTCACAAAATAGAAATGTTGCATTCAGACTAAGAAAAACCTAACTCGAACCGAATTTTTGTCCAACTGAAATGTATGCATACTGTGAAGCATACGCACTCAAGTTTGGGTCGGGACTCTGCATAAATTATTGCACCAGTGGAGCTTGACATGGAGGCAATCAGCAAGCGGAGCTTAATTTAATGCTGAAATTCCCCTCATCGCCGCAGTCATTAAAGAAGGCATTGCTTCTTCAGTGTGGGCAGGTGTAAAAATAAACCCAGCATCTAGAGGAAGCACAAAGTGCTTCAAAGTTTCCTGGTTGACTGCTGTGCTGGCTTTGGTCATAAACCAACACCAGCTGATGACATAAGTCCTTAAACCATTCCTCTCTATTGCCTGTGTATCTTCTCAGTCATCAGGCAGCTGTATTTTCGTTCAGTTTTTTCTGAATATGTTTCGACATCTATCCAGGAGATCCTTTCCTCCATCTTTGTCAAAAGGGAAAAACCAAAATTCAGCCGAGGGGGAGGACAACTGTCTATACAGACGTCTAACCCACAGAGACACGTCAGAGCAAACAAATCAATCAAACTGAAGGCTGATATTATAAGGGAACCTGAACTTCTTTAACACTTCACCCCCACGTGCTCATTACTTTCATGCCTCGCAGTAAAACATGCAAAATGAGGAACAATCAAGCAACAAGTGCATTTACTGCAGAATGTATACTATTTGGGGTATTAGGTGACCTTTCTGTATTGAAGATCACTTTTTCCTGGTTCCATATCTAACTTGTTTTATAGAGGTCTGGGGCAACGCATATAAAACCAGTACTAAACTTTTGTTTGTGATAGAAAAGCAAGCTGTGAGAATTTTACATAGCGTGATTGAAAAAAAAAACACTCTAATAAATTGTTTATTCAGTCAAATGTCTTGAAACTAAAGGACCTGGTTAATTAAAAAAAATATATATATATATATATATATATATATATCAGTTATGTGTAAAGCTAGAAAGAGATTATTGCTAATTAATTTACAAAAGTTTATTTTTGTTTAAAGCTCAAGTGATAGAAAGGAAGGAAGTGCGATTTCAAAAGAACAGCAGTGTGTACTGCTTCGAAGCAAATGTGAATTTCATTGTGTGGCGTAAAGCTACGGAAAACTGCCTTATTATGAATCAATTCAAGATGCTTTAAAAGTTCTCATGTACTTCTGAGTTAGTAATGAGGAGAATGATGTTGTTTGTAGCTTATTCTATAAGCTGATGTAATATACATGGCCACAAAATGCATTTTTTATTAATTGAGAAAGGGACAGGTTTACAGAAAACTTTTCTTCTTCGGACAAGTGTACTATTGTAGTCAGTGAAAAACTTCAGAACAGCTTGCAGAGATTATCATCATGGCTAAATGATTCTTGTTTAACTCTCAGTACAAAGAAAACAAAGTGTATTTGCTTTTCAATCAAGAAAACATCATTACAGTCCTTGAATATCCAGATCAATGGGGATCCTATTGAGCAAGTATTGCAAGAAAAATATTTAGGAATAATTCTGGATGCTCAGTTAAATTTTAGAAGCCATGTTGATAAAATCAGCAAAACTGTCAGATCAAATGCAAACAGTTTTAAAATGATTAGAAATTGCTTAACACTTCACTGTGCAGAAATGTTTATGAACTCAATGATCCTCTCACATTTTTCCTAAGGACCTACTGTCTGGTCTCAGACTACTCAAACTACACTCAAACCTTTAGCAAGTCTCTATAATCGGGTTTTAAAGGTTTTACATCAAAAGCCAATCAGATTTCCTCATTGTCACATTTTGGCCAAATTTGGCATTTTAGACTTTCCTAATTTTATAAATTATAATCTTTTAAAATTGATTTTTAAGTGTTTAAATGGATATGCACCTACACCATTAAGTGATTGCATACAGAGACTGCAGGGCAGCAGCAGATCTACTAGAGCGGCTTCAGATGGAAACTGTAAGGTCCCCTTTCGAAGAACCGCTTTTGCTCAAAGTGCTCTGTCCGTGAGAGGATCTGCAGTTTTGAACTCACTTCCTGTTGCTTTAAAGTCCATAACCTCCATTAGATTTTCAGAAAATTTGAACATCAGTCAATCAACCAATTAGTTTACTCACTCGATTTAACACATCATCATTAAGTCGCAAATGCATACTCTTAAATTTCTTACTCTACATTATTATTTAAGTTTATTTGGTAGGGACAGACACACATTGACATAGACAAACTGAACAAAACAGCAGTCCCATGTTTGCATCGTAGTGCAATAGCAACAGCTAATTCGCAACACTTGTCCCTAGAGGGGCTTTTAAAAAGTACCTTTAAAAATCGAAGTGATAATTTAAAATTGCACAACTTAGTGTTGACAGCATCTACAAACAAACAGTGAATCATAAAACACTAAAAATGGATACAATTCTGTTTTTGACATAACCAGAGTTTTGTTTGTTTTTCGAACATACTAAAACTGGATAGAGTTATTTTGAGTCATATGTCACTAACCTTCTCAATCTGTTTGGGAGTGGCCGTGGGTGCGTTGCCCAGCCTTTCAGCCGTTTGTTCTGCCTCATCCGCCTCCCTGCAACGCTGCTCATAGGATTTTTTAGACTGTAAGAGCAGGAAACAGAGACAATGTGAAACCAATGACACCCATACGTTGTGTGGGCTTTTCAGTGTGTGGCTTTGACAGAAAAGAAAGAGCATAGGGGGCTTGGTACTGAAAAAAGATGTCACAGCAAGAAAAAATAATAAAAAGAAAAAGAAAATCACTTGCCACTTCCTTCCTGGCTGCAAACCATTTCACATTTTATATCACCACTGCACCGCAAAGATATCAACAAACTACTTGGTCTTTAAATATAAATAAATTTGGTATTCTGATCAGAAAATAACATTTCAAAGAAGTGAACTCTTTTTCTTGCATATAAAAGCAGAAGCTACCTGAGCTAAAACTGATAAAGTGCTGCATGTGCGACATACACTGTGGTTCTCGAAAACACAAATCACAAATTTTTGATATCTATTGCCATGAAAACATAAATTGACCTTACATCTATGGTTTTCTTGTAGAGAGAGACTTTTGTTTTCTGGACCTTCTCCATGATGACCTCAAACTAGTTGGAAAGGACATTAATTCATGTTAGAGAGAAGGAACTTCACTAAACTTCCTTAATATTTAGTCACCAGAAAAAAAAAAGGATATTAACCTTTTTTCTCTGCTCTTTTTGTCGCTCTCTGAACTCCTCCATTCTCTTCACCTCTTCCTTCAGGAACCCAGAGAGGTGAATGTGCAAGTTTCCAATGTTTTCAATTTCTGAAAGAAACCAAAGCATGCAGTGAAAATAGAGAAGCTTCAGTCATAGACGTTATTTAAGACAAAGCAAGCTGATTTTTGAGGGGGTTTGGAGTATTGTATGCTTACGTGTTTTCATTTCATCAAATGATGCTCTCAGAGTGCTGTGAGAGTAAATTGAAAACTGTTACGTCATGCCAGACAATCATGTCTTTTAGACATTGTTGCGTAGCACATAATGATCAGTATTTTTGGCTAAAAAAACTCCCCACCCAGTTCACCTACCAAATCTCTGCCGAACCCCCTGCCTTTCGAGCAATTGAGACCAACTCTTTGCCATATTTTTCCTCGGCTGATGCTCTGCGTACATAACACATTTATAAACATCTCAATTTAGAAATTTATACATGAATTACCTCCAAAAAGGTACCTCACCTCATCTTCAGGAGGTCCTCCACATCCTTACACGTACGCCGACCCTCATTAAGTCTCTGAATAATAGTTTCATAACCAGCATTGCTGATGAAGTCATTTCCCTTCATAAAAGAAGCAGAAGATTCATTGCTACAGCGCAGTTCATTTGAATGAATATGTTTTCCCCTTCATCTATGCGTTTTAACTGCAGCTCATCTAGGGTGAAAGGCAAATTGTCAGTTGGAGGATTCTGAATGGAAACAGCTGTGGTGGAACCAGTGTCAAATTTTCACATGCACCCTAACGTGGTGAGATTTTACATATGCAAACTCGGAATAGAATGAAAATATAAGGAAACATAGACAAATGGAAAAGCTTAGCTGATGGTCTTGTCTGATCATCGAGCTGTTTGTGCTTCTATTTGGTGAATAAAGGAGTCAATACTAATCAGGAACCTAAAAACGCAGAGCACTGGCACTTAAGAGGAAATATTCGAAAGATATAATGAACCTGGATAATAACATCAAAGAAGCAAAACCCCAAACTGATGCAAGAAGATACAGGAACACAGTAAACCACAATTTTGCTTCTTGTGATAAGTGGTTTTATCATGAAAACAGCCACTGACAAAAGTAGCACATTAAAATGAGTTCCAATAATAGTAACAGAAAACGTATGAGCAGATATAAAGAAAAGACTAATCTCAAGTCAGCTTACAAAAAAAGTCACTTTGAAAAGAATATGGTTATAAAAAAACAATATAAAAAAAATTTTTAATTTACTATTTTCAAATTTCCAGTAAAACAGTTGCAACAAGGACTTTTTTTTTTCTCCTGTGACACTTCCTTCAGCTTTCAACTACACATAAATAAATAAAATACAAAAGAGGAATCAGTATCATTAAACTGAACTCACCCAGAAGGAATCTTTGAATTGTAGGGCCATTTTGGCAGTGCTTTAAATGAATCCCAGATGAAGATCTCTACTTTTGCTATCAGTCACAAACCCTCCAGGAGTGTAGCAAGCTGTAGCCTGATGCGAGTCAAATGCATCATGCCACACTCAGGAAACAAACTTGCAGCAGCTCTCACTCACTTAGTCATGTCATTTAAATAAGGAAGAGCTGAAGCGGGTCAACATCCGCTGCAGCCTAGCTGACACGTGTGGTGGCAGCCTTTTCAACTTCTCCTTGAACGTGAAAGATAAGTTTTCTAAACTTCACATAAATGTTCACATGAAACCAGAGGAAATGCTTTTTTTCTTTCTGAATTTCTGTTAAAATGTTTGTCGGAGGTCTAAAACGGAACCAAATCTTCCTGTTCCTCCAGAGTATACACAATAAGACTCACACAACAACAGAAATGTCCTACTAAGTTTTGCAATGTAGAATACATTGCAATTTGTTCTAGTGGTGACATAATATGGATGCCAGTATAGGATTTTGTAGCGGCTCTACAAAACCTGTGGATGACATTTACTGGTGCATGTCAGGTTTTACTTACAATATCAGGCAAATGTTTATTTTTATTTCAGTAATTTGATTCAAAAGGTCCTTTTGACTCATTAAACACAGTGATACCAGTAAGGCTTAAAGCATTGATTTGAATTAATTTTGATAACCACTGATTTCACCCAATATTAGCCTAAAATTCAGGTCAACACAATATATCCTACACAATAATGGGGAAGATTGCTATCTTGAGTTGTCCAGCAGACAGTCACTGACAACTTCCACAACAAGCTTAAGCTACGAAAGGTCATTGCTAATCTTCATTAGCAATGATTAGTGATTAATGATTAGTGATGTATCCAACCATAAAAATGGGAAGTTGAGTGAAAGGAAAAATTGTGGTAGAAAGTTTTCTTAAGCAATTGTGTCCAAGACGTTTGTCACAACTGTGGGATTCCTTGTGTTAAGCCATGGCTGAAGGGAGGATCTTATAATCCAAGCTGCTTGAGTTCCAGTTGGACATTTCCACAGAGAGTGATGATTTCGCGAGCTGGGTCATTTGCTGGTGTTGATCCACTCTTTTTATCAAGTTTAATGTCATCTAGCACTTTATTCTTCTCGTTGCTGACAATGTATTTATGGAGATGCTAATTTCATTGTGCAGCAGGACTTGGCCCCTGTCCTCATTAGCAAAAATACCAAATGATCGTGGTATCACTGTGATTGACTAGTAAGTTCTCCTAATGTGAAAGCCAACAGAGAATCTATATTAATCCATTTCTTCTGAGACATTCTGCACTGAATGAATGTTTCATGCAAACGGAGCCCTCAGCAAGTACTGAGTTTCCATAGTGTGCATAATTTTTCATAAGCTGCCGTTTTTATATAAAATATTATTTTTAGCTGATTTTATGTAGTATTAGAGTTTTCTTATTAAACAAAATTTTGTGGTTTCATTAGCTGTAAGTCACAAGCATTACAATTGAAACCAGTAAAAAAAATCCCTTTTTCTGAACTGTAAACTTCTAAATTTGAAAAAAAAAAAAAAAAAAAAAATGTTCTCTGCTAAGTTTTCTGTAATTTAGAAAATGGAAATAATTTTGATAACTGTAAAAAAAGAAGCTTTGTCTGATTTAACTTTAGACAGTGAGAAAAAATTTTTTTCTGTCTTTTTATGTGGTGTATGTCAATATATGGTTTCAACTATCTGTTTCATTTTAATTACCAAACTAAAACGTTTTGTTCATGTACCAATTACAGGAAATGTATTAGTATGACAGTTCCCATTTCACAATTTAAAGCAAGAAGGGAAAAGAACTCAAAGAAACAAAGAGAAGCCAACAATGAGGTTATAAATAATGGTTATAATTCATCATGTGACAATTGGAGGTGTCTGCCATAGTCTGTAACTTCACTGTTGATGAATATTTCTTGGTTTTGAACAACTTCTGTCACTGAAAGCTGCCCATCTCCGTCCTGGTCCATTTCCTTGATGAGGTGAAGAGTCTGTTGGTGACAATAAAGTCAAATTGTTATGGCCTTTCCAATTAATAGCTGCAATGACGCTTTCATTTGAAATAGCAAAGAACTATGAGAAAATACTTGTGGCTCAGCCTGAAATATAACCTTAAAGCTCTCTGCTGAGCACTTCTCTAAAAAATATTTAAAGACCTATCTTCCTCTGACAGAGTTAGCTTCCTTTAAGCATTTGGATGTCAGCTGATTTTTCCCCATTACCAGTGATGTTCCCGTTGAGTTTAACTGTTTTAAGTGAGCAACTGTGTTATTGCTGTTGAGGGATGCAAACTTTGACACAAAGTTTTAATTCTGTCCACGTTTCTTTCTCCACTGAAGCTGCAAGAGGAACCCTAATGCTCCCCCCCATAGCAGATTTTAGAGCTAGCTGGGATTACCCGTTTTTTTCCTCCTGCTTGCGCAACAGAGCATTACATTGTGCACTTAGTTCCACAGATAAACAATCTGGAAGAGTTCAGGTTTTCAACAACGCAGCATTTGGCACATCCAAAACTGACAGGGTTATACTGGATATTTTTGGTATAAATATGTGTGCCATTACACCCGTAAGAATTATCATACAGAAATAAGAAAAAAAACTGTGAGTTCCTACAGCTGCCCGTAAAGAAAAAAAATTATACAAATGGAATAACTTGGGAGTAGTTTGTAATTTGGGTGTTTTTTAAACAGCAGTGGAGTAGTTGAGTCTCCACTGTGACACAAAGAGATTAAACAGGTGTTTAGAGTACCAAATAGGACCAACCCCTGCCACCCTCTTCATATGTTGACACATGCTCAATTTAGTTTGTCGCAGCTTTGCAACCTTAGAATTGTTACGCCTTAGAAATTGTAGATTAAAGGGACATGATAAAGGGCAAATATACAGAATGCTCATGTTCCACTGGGTTGTTTCCTCACAATCATTGTTGTCTAGATGTTTTTGCTTTTGTTGTACTTCTCTGTATTTAAGGCCTAACATAAAATTCAATCTCAATAAAGAGAAATGAAAACCTGATAAGTGTAAAGGACGCTCATGTTTTTCTTCCAGCTAACTTTGATAGAGGCGCTGAAGCTTACTTCCTCTCTTGCTGAACCGTAGCTATTAGGGGCAACCCAGCGCAGCTGTTCATCTCGATCCAGTTTGCCGTTCTGATCTTGGTCGTACAGATCTTTAAATCGTACCGATTCTTCAATCTCCCACTGTGTTGGGGATTCTCCTGATTTACAAAATGAAGAACAAAAGTTTAAAACAACAAGCTGATTGCAGAGAGTTAATTGGGGGGGGAAAAAAAGATAGCATCGCCCTACCTTCATTGCGCACGGTCCCAATAAATTCCGTCAGGGTGATAAATCCGTCTTTATCTGCGTCATATTCATTCAGTACATCTTCAATGGCAAAGTCCTGACAGAAAAAAAAACCAAAAAGTCAATTTCCGTTGATGCAAACCACACTGAACAAAGAAATGTATTACCATATCAGATTTTGTAGGAATGAGAACTAAACTCAACTCACTGCCATGTAATCCACTTCAAATGTGTGAGTGAAGGCAAGAAACTCAGTCGCGTTGAGGCCAGGTGTGTCATCCATGTCGGCAAAATAAAAGCGCCTCTTTTCCTTTAAGAGAAGCTAACAGTAATATGAGAATATGTTACAGCATCAGTTAAAGAAGGATGTGGAGTAATCAGTGAGATTTTACTTTGCTTTTAAAAAAAGGACTCATACCCTCTGAACCATTTCATCATGTTACAATAACAAACTGTGTATTTTACTGGGATGTTATATGATAGATCAACACAAAGTAGCACATGGTTGTGAAGTTAAAGTTTTCCCTTTTTACCACAAATTGTGAGGTGCTTTTGAAGTCAGCCCTTTTCACTCTGCTACCCCAAGAAAACAAAAATCACACGTAAGCAATTAGCCAAGACATCCATGGTAACTGTAAGGGCTGCAGAGACTCACAGCTTAGGCGGAGATTCTGTTGACAGGGGAACTGTCACTACTCAGTATGCATACTTCATCCTGAACACACCACACCCACCTTCAAACAGGGCGGAGGCAGCGTTATGGTGTATTGATGTTTTCTTCACAAAGGGCAAGAGAGCAGGTAAGAATTGAAGTGAGTCAAATAAAACTGCACGGTATATTAAAACTTAAATTATTGTCGTAATAGCGTATACGATACTGCAATTGTAAATTACTGCTTAGACACAATTCAGGTGCAGTATTATATTTCAAATGGCAGGCATTTATACTCTGCATAAAGATAATATTTTTGGCCAGTTGGACTCAATAAATCATATTGATTTATTAAAATGACACAGACACCAAACACAACTGAGAATTTGTGACAAATTTACAAAGTGATGCTGACAGACTTCCCCCACCAAATCAGACTGAGTGGGAGCTATTTCTTAAAGAATGATGGCCCAAAGAATTGATCATTAGATGTGCAAACCTGGTAGAGACATACCCACAAAAAACTGGCAGGTGTAACTGGGGCAAATGTGGTTCAACAAACTATTGACTCAGCAGGGTTTACCACAAATGCTCCCCCCATTTCTCAGATTTTTTTATGTACAAACTTTTCACCAGGTATCACTTACCTACAACATAACAACTGTGCTTCAATATGTGTTGGTTTATAACACACAATTCCAATAAAATACAGTTTGTGAAAAGATTTCATGAATCCTTTTCGGAAGACACTGTATAACACAAGCCTACTTGTCTAACAGACTCTTGCTCTGGGTCCTCCAGTACAGTGACATCATCAAAAGCAACAAGTTGCTCGTGAGCAAGAGAGCTGTACTCCTCCCAGGTAACAACACCGTTGATGTTAGTATCAAAGTGAGTGAACCGCTCTTTTGCATCTTCTATAGCGTATTGTTTGTAGACATGCTGAATCCACAGAGTGATCTCCTCTAAGAATAAGACACATAAAGTGACCAGATTAAAATGCATTTCAATTGGTCTATTTTTGCCTTTTTGACCTTACTTAAAGCTACCTGCACTTAGTAGATTGTCCCCGTTTGTGTCAATCTTCTCTACAACTGCCATCATCTTGTTTCTCTGCTCTGCTGGGCTGAGTTCTTTTATTTCCCTGGTGCTCTAAAAAAAACCCCGCAAAGATAAGTGGAATGAAACATTAGCAAGGGATTAACAAATAAAACATGACCCAAATATAAAATAACCTCCTCTCCTAGCAGAACAGCCATGTCATGGTCAGGGTTGTGCCGTTCCCCGATGTAATGATCTTCATGGATAAGTTCAGGTGAGCCTAACTGTCCAAAAGTAAATTGAAGCATCAGCAGGAAGAGGAATAACGTGTGTTCCATCTGTTATGAAATAGATTGAAAAGTAAGTAAGAGTAAATGCAAACGTGACAAACAGAGATATCCGATGCAAGTATGCTATCTGGTGGTCTGCAGGTGGAAGTTCAAACAAAAACCTTGCCAAATCCAAACATAACTCCTGCGCTTAGTATATGAGACTAATGAAGAAGATTAAATAAGCCTAGCAAAACAGATTTTTTTTTTTTGTCTGGCGGTCGATTTGCTAATAAGAATAGCGAAAACTGTGCAAATGAAAGAAACTAAAGAAGAAGAGAAAAAAAAACAAAGACAATGTTAATACAAATACTCTCAGTTAAAACAAGACACCAATACCTTAACTGCGATTAAGCTAATTTATACAGCTGTTACAAGTTAACAACGTTATTACCTTGAAAAGTTGTCAGTACAAGTGTTTACCTTAGCAATGTTCAAAGTCGCGGAGTACGGGATATCCGGTAAAGAACTTCAAATTAAAAGAGGCATTGAAATGATTGTTTATTTTCTAATTTGATAAATGTATACAATCGGTTGAAAATTCTTTAGAAATAAAACTGAAAATTGCATCGAGAATAAACGTGTTTATTTTTTTTTAAATACGGTTTTTATATGCTTCAGCAAGTACAGGTTATGCTGTTATGATTTTCATTTTTGATGTTTATGTTTAGTTTTACTTCACGACTCCCAACTGAGATCTTGACCCCAAAAAACTGTATTTTTTAAGAATTGTAATCTTTTTTACTTAATGCTTTTACTTTGAAAACAAATTCATGTTGTAAACTCAACCAACCGTCCGTGGATGTCCCGCCTGATCTCACTGGTTGCCATGGCAGACAATGTAAAGTCCCGCCCATCAAAATATGTACCACCCATTAACCTACGTTATACTGTACGTGACTGGCTGTTGCTTGTGCCGTTGCCAGGTTACTGTAATTTCATTGGAGAATATTGGCGTCAGTCACAGAAACGAACTCAACGTACTTCCTGCTACCACTCGAGTAGGTTGTCCTTAATGTCATGTATTTATCTGACATGTTTTTTCATCACCATTGACCAGAAGACAACTTTGCATTCGAACGTTCATTACCGATAAACACTAAGGACTGAATTTGAGGCGGATCGATGTCTAAAGACAACCGCCATGATGGGAGACGGCGTGGCGCTGGCCAGCACCGTCTCGGCCCGAGAGTTAGCCAAGGTGTTGACGGGAGGGAAAGGTCTGGGAGCAACAGCTCTGGCTCCTCGCACGGAGGAGGCAAAAGCAAAAGTACATCCACGCTTTCATCTAAGGTATGTATAAAGCAGCAGCTTTGCCCATAAGGAAACATTAAAGGCTAAAATGAACAGTTGCATTCCTGCACCGAGACATGCTAAGTTAGCTTACATGTCTGGGATGGAATTATTTACCTTTTAGTAGGTGTGCTACCTTCAAAAAAGTGGTTCCCTTTTAACTTTCCCTTTCCAAACAGCAGCGCCAGTATTTTAACCAAATGTTGTCTGTTGTTTAATTATATAAAACTTGTTCATACATGTGGGAATGTAGTTGAAAATAATTATTGTCCTCGTAAAATAGAGACATGTGCTTAAAACCAGTAACCCACTGGCTCATTGTTCTATTTTCTTGTACTGTTCTACTGTAGTTATGTCTACTAAAGATGAGGGCTTGCGTTGCTTCTATCTAACAAATTTGATATTTTCAGAATAACTATGTTTCTTATGTATCTGTTTGACTAGCATTATCAAGCATGAAATTGGTAAAAGTAAAATATTTATTTATTTTTGCCTTTTTTGATTAAACGCAGGTACACTAGAATAATACTTGATGTATAAACACAAAACAAACGGCATGTGTTTGTATGCCCCATATTTTGCAAAGCAGATAAACTAGCACTTTAGTACACTTAGCACACAAAAAAAAACAATAACTCTGCATAAAATCACCATTTTGTTGTCTATTAAATATTTAGATATATATGTGATTTATTTTAGCCTCACAAACCACAAGGCAATAAAACGTATTTTTTTCAACGCTTCAATGACAACATATTAAACACATACCTTTTGAAAATAATAGATGGAGCATAACTGAATTCAAAACCAAAAATCTTGTTCACAAATCTTATGGATCTTATGTTGAAAATATTGTGTTGTGTTTTGGTCAACTAAAACAAATGCTTCTTCATGTATGCAGTGCACTCAGATTTTATGACATTGTCACATGGGAATGCTACACAGTTTGATGATGATACAGGATTTACAGCTCGTTATCAAAGACGCCAATTCAGTTACACATCGGATTTTTATGAACATCATTTCCAACTTAGGACATTATCGTTGTTACGGCTACTCTTGCAGTCAACCAGTTGCAAAAAAATCAAAAACTGCAAGAGTAGTTTCAACGAGGAGGTTTTTCGACTCATCCAAAACAAAAGCACTCATAGAGAATTTTCGGGTTTCAAAAGGCGTATTTTCTTTACTTACAAAAATAACAGAAATATTCTCCGAGTTGACTTACA
>CAEFZY010004197.1:0-19548 GCA_903066815.1 Brachyrhaphis roseni
CCGGAGCACACAGGAGCTCTTTGCAATTACCCATAATGATGAATATACCCCATCAGACACTGCCTGCTGAACTGTAACCCCAGACCATCGTAACCAAATTGAACACTGAGAAATTTGACAGTTGACATTTCAAATTTCCATTCAGTCCAATCTATTATTTCTCCATTGTAAGTTTTTTTTTTTACATTCCTCTTGGCAGA
The DNA here is from genome assembly GCA_903066815.1 of Brachyrhaphis roseni. NCBI lineage: Eukaryota > Metazoa > Chordata > Actinopteri > Cyprinodontiformes > Poeciliidae > Brachyrhaphis > Brachyrhaphis roseni. Next base: position 201 of record CAEFZY010004197.1, read on the forward strand.
AGGTTGTTACCATCATCGCAGACAAATGACCATCAGAGACATTTAAGGTTATAACCTGCTTGGCAAGGAATGTAGTGGTGTTGATTCACATTTGCAGCACTAACTGTCATGATACAAACTTTTCAAACTTACCAAAACTTGATGCACTACACTTAGGCACACAAGTTGGAAACATAATTAAATACAATCTGACCAAATTTAACTACTTTAATTAGGGCAAAACCAATAAGAAGGGGATTATTCAGCTTTTATTTACAAAATTATGTAACTTAAAAGTATAATTTCCCTATTTGGCAAAATGGTAGACAAAATAACAGGACAAATTATGTGAATGTATGTAATTTTAGTTTATTTGTGCCATCTTATTTCATTATAATTGTTAATTCTTCACTGTGTGCTTCAATTTGCCCGTCAATATGCTGATGATATATATAAATTTTGTTACTGAAGGACAAATATATGGATCATTCTACACTAAAATAAATTTAGAGGTTGAATGAAAAGGTTTATGTCTCAAAAAGAGAATGACAGAAGAACTTAGGCTGACAAAGCTGCATCTGGATCAACCAGTAAAAGTCTGGGACAATGTACCTGGTACAGGTAAGACCAAAGTGTAAAAGACAGCATTTGAAACAGTTGAAACAGAGCATAGTGGTAAAAAAAAAATAAATAAATTATGTTCACGTTGCATCTCAGCTTTTTGCGTATAGAAATAAGTCTTAACATTCTTGCATTGCTGAAGAACAACGTGTTATATTTCCATTGAAGGTCAGGATAACCATTTTGGTAGAGTTTCTAAAGAGATTCTGTCAGCTATACTTCTGCTTGTTTTTTTCTGTGCTATGATACATTTCCTCAGCTACATTAAACTCAAGAGATTGTCCAGTGTTAAAGTTGTTTTTGTTTGCATCTTCTGTCTCTACTATGCTTGAAATGGTGATGAAAGTGTAGTGATAAGCAGAGGTGAGTAGAGTACCCAAACATTGTATTCAGTGTAAGACTATCTGCACTTGAACATGTTTGCTCAAGTAAAGATAAACAGTAGCCATCCAAGAAATTACTCAAGTAAAAGTAAAAACGTATTTGGTAAAAAGTTTACTCAAGTACTGAGTAATTTATTAAATTATCAATCATTTAATATTTAAAGATTACATCATCAGACGGACTAAAATATAAAGTGGAAATTTTGGTATTTTAAGGACAAAAATGAAAATAATTCTGAGTAAAACAAAAGCAACAAAATCAGGTTAAAGAAAATTTTCCAAATCAGTTTCTTTCAATAAAAAAATTATGAAACTAACCGAAACTGCAGGTGAGTGTCTGTGTCTGGTGAATTTTTGGTTAAAACATGTTTTTCATTCAGAAAATCCAGAAATGTTGCTCAAGTAAAGTAAAGATACTTCATAATAAAATTACTCAAGGAAATGTAAAAAGTACAGTGTAGTAAAAGTACTCCTAAAAGTAATTTTTTTCAAAAAAAGTTACTCACGTAAATGTAACTAGTTGTTACAAATGTTTTGCCTCATTGGTTCTTTCATTGTAAACATTTTTATGAGATTTTAATAAGCTATACAGTAAACAGATTTTTTAAACTACTTCAGGTATGCAAACCATTATTTCTACTATTATTTGATTCCCTCAGAAACAGTATTATTGTATTATAGCCTAAGCTTACTTTGACTGTCCTCACTCCCTTGTTTTTTCTGGTTCTGCTAGCTAAACTGAGCAGGTTAAGGCTCCCTCTTTTGTCCATTTTCACCCCCTTCTCCTCCCTTGGTGGAGATTTGGATTCCCGTGGGCTGGTGCCGATGTGAGCAGCTGTCTCTGCAGTGACACATACTGGAGATAAAGCCTCGGCCCTGCATTTGGTCGGTTAGACTCCTCTGTGCCTTTCACTCAATCTCTGTCTCTTTCTTTTGGTGATCACATTCATTCTCCCACTGTCCTCTTTACTCCATCTCTCACTGATTCTCTTAGCTTTCTATTTTCCTTCCCACAGTGTCTTTTTCAAGCCATTAAATAAAGTAGAGATCCAGTCGATTCGGCTGCTGCTTTTCTTTCTTTTTTTTATTTTAGAATCAATGTTTTTGTTGTCTGTTTTTGCAGAACCAAGAGATGTGGGGACATGTTTGTGTGAGTAACAGTGGATACTAAAAATGGTTTTTAGCACAAGTAATAATTACAAAATGATACAGAAACACAGGAATTGAAAGCTGATAAGGTGCTAAATATATGACTTTGTAAAATGTGGCGGTATATTCTTTTGGCATCATAATGACTCAATATTTATGAAGTCCTTTTGCAGTAGATGTTATTGTGAGCTTCTGGAGAGAGATTATGTTCTGCCCTGAACATGGTGAGTGACGTTTTAATAAGAGATGAGTTTGTAAACCTCAGACAAAATTAGTTATTGGAGTTTAAATGTTTTTTATATAAGATTATTGGGAAATAAAATAAAAATAAACCTATATTTGAAACATTATGAACATGCCATTACTGTTTACTTTACTACCTACACCTATTGTTAACACAAATAGAAAAACAGTCAATAAAATGACAGAAACTCGATGGATTTAGACATCCAGCCATGAGCTTCAGAATGGGGAAGAATAGGGATTTAAGTGACTTTGAGCATAACCTGGTTCATGGCAACAGACAGGTTAGTCTGAGTATTTCAGAAGCTGCTGAGCTGCTAGAATGTCCAGGCATCTCTCAGATTTATAGAAAATGCTCCAGCAAAGAGGAAAAATCCAGTGAGCGACAACTGTGTGAGCATAAACACCTGGTTGATGTCGGAGGTCAGAGGAGAATGGACAGATTTTCTCAAGACGGCAGATAAGCAACAGTAGCTCATTACAACCAGAGTCCTTTATGACCCAGACTTTTCTACAAACAAGTAGGTGCTGCTGCAGCAGCAGGAAGCCACTTTACACTAATGGTTACAAAATGGTGATGTAGTGGCTTAAAGGACATTTCTTAAACCAATATATCACAACTAAATCTATAAAGAATTACAAAACTTTTGAATGCAAAAAGGTGTTGAAATCTGTACTACCAAGTGTATATTTAAGTTTAAGTTACAACAAAAAGATTCTGATGTTTGATCTATTTACGTTTCTAAAATGAAAATCGTTACAGTCGCCATTTTTGTTGCAATTTTCAGCCAACAGAAAATTAGAGTATAATAGCAGGATTTTTGATAGTGATAAATTTTACAGTGTCAAAGATTTTTGATAAGCTGATTTGAAAAAATCCAAACCCTTTTCTGAGATCCATCGCTTATTTACAACAGAAGCACAATACAAACTCAAAATGAGTCTCAGAGAGTTAAATTGTAGTTAGAGTTTCTCTTACCATGATTGATTTAGAAGGTTGATCAATTTAAAGGTTTTTACATAATCCTAGATAAAGTTAGATATATTTTATCCTATTTTTTCAATACGGATTATTCTAGTGTGAAATATTCAGTAAACCTTTGATTTAAACTCCTTACTTTGTTAATTCTCCACATCTACAATTTTTACATCTCATAAAATAAGCATTTTGTCTTCCTTCAAGTAATGTGTCTTTCCTCGCTATAGGGCCTACCCTTAATTTACACAACACACAGAATAAGCACATAGTTCTCCTCAGACTTTTTTATAATAAATAATCCCTGAATTTTCTCCCAAAAACTGAAAATGAAAGGATTTAAATTTGTCATAGGTCTTGAATAATTTTTTTTATCAGTTTTCATAAGTTTCTTCTTCTCCTGCTTCCAAAAGTTTTGCAGTATGACTTACATTCACTTTTTTGTTTAAAAGTTACATTTTTCTTTGCATTTTTAAGGGTTCCCTGTACCCCTCTGCTCCTCGGGAAAAGCCGGAGTCTCCATAGCAACAAGTAACTGACTTTTCTGAAGTTGGCCCCCATATAACTCAAACTGTTTACATTATATCTGCCTTATTAGAACTTTTAAAATTGATAATTAAATGAAAAGCTCTGCACAACTGAGGATTTTCAATCCAAAAAAAAACTAAAGGGCAAACAAGATTAGTTTTTAACGTGAACTTTCAAACGAAAATGGATTTATGAAAATATGAGTTTAGCTCTGTCAGATGTTTGGTTATAACCAAAGTTCAAAATTCTTGAATTGCCATATGTTATAGTTTCTTTCTGAGCAGTAGCTGCATTGCCCCCCTTGACTATGTTTTCCAGAAATTGCTAAATTAAGAACTGACATTCCCATAAAGAACGATGATGCCTTCGATAATATTTGAGTACTTTCCAGACTCTGTTGACTGACAGTAAGCAGGGCATTTTGAAATGACTCGCACTGCTCAGCTGTGGGAAAATTAATGACTAATCACAGAGTTTGACAAACCCAAATTAAGTTGTCATTTGCTTCCATGAATAATCTCACACCCAGAAGGATGTTTCTCACTCTACACAAGTGCTGTAGAAAAAAAAAAACAAGGGTCTACTTTCTGCAGAACTGAAATAAGTCCAGATTTCTGCTGCAAACACCAGAAGAGATGAAGGTTTTTATTTCAGCAGTTACTCACTCCACCTACCTAGTAATACACATTTACTCAAAGAAATTAATTACTGTATTACTTTCACTGCTCTTATGCTGAGCTTGTTTCTTTTTTCTACGTTAAATTATTTTTGAGTTACTGTTACTCTTTCAAGAGGATCAACAAAGTTTTATATTCCTTTTTTTATTTCAAATTCATTACCCCCTGAAGCCCATTCCTGATCCTGCTTTCATTATTATTTCTTCAGAGGGAGAAGTAATAAATTCCTTCCACAATAAGCCTCTTCTATAGTCTTTTCATGCTTTCCTGCCTGATCCCCCTCAGTTGCAGCAGAACTGTTGGGGCACAGAGATTCGTATTATTATGCCTTTCACTCTTGGTTGCTTGTAATATCAGGTATTGGTTTTTCAGTCATTACTGTTCTGTCTCTGTGGGAGAAAGAGTTGAAGTTCTGGAGTGTCTATGCAGTTTGAGACCAGCAGGTTTGTGGTTTCTTTCTCAGCAGTGAATAAGCTGCACAAACAGTTTGCTGGCAATCAGGAATGTGGTTTCAGTCCAAGAAATCTGATTGCACTGAATTCAATTATGCTAAGGGGCATCAAAGTTACGTAAAAGCACAGACAGTGGCTTGCAAAAGCTTTCTCACATTTTGTCAAATAAAACCCACAAACTTCATTGTTTCCTATTGGGGTGCTATGTAACAGACCAACAAAAAAGCAGGGATGCACAATCCACTTTATTCACTTCGGACACAACACAGATATCTGAGGTTTAGAATCAGCCAATAACATTTCTGAATTGACTTAAAATGTTTATTCTTTTAAACACAGACATAAATGTACTGCATTACAAATTTATTTGATAGCTCTGCACCAGGACGGCTCACTAAAATGTACCAAAAGCTTCACAAGCTCACAACACAACTTTCAACCTTTGTGGATTGGGCGTATAGTCATTGATACCCGATCTAGAATGTTTTTTTTTAATACTGGGACCGATACATATTGAATCGGTGTTTCTATTAGAAGAAGTTAAGAATTTAAATGTAGCGGTGCATGTTTTTAATAAATGTCTTCACAATTATGCATTACTTTCTGCTGGGCTCATAAAAAAAATTCAGTAAGGTTTGAGTTTGCGCCCTCATAAATTGTGAAAAACATAAATGGGTACTAATCCTTTTGCAAGACAGAGAACTGTGTATGGTTTTCAGAAAATAAGATATCTAGCCATTGTCCATACTTGGGGGTCTGTCTGATCTATCTCTGCCCTCTACCCAAAAATTTTACTGAATGCGTGACATTCAAACAAATTGTAGTTTTTAACTTTACACTCAGGCATTCAAATGTGTAGACAGATATTGATCAGGGAAAAACATGACCTTGCTGCCCTTTAGCAGCACCAATGTTTTCCCTCCCTGACTTCCGTCCCAAATTAAAGCGCCACACACTTGATTCCTAAGAAACGTGCCTGAACGGAGCGATAGAGCGTGTTTGTAGGGACGGCGGTGACTCTGACACTGAAAGGGTCGACCAGACCTCTGCCTGAGCTGCAAACAGATGTTCTGTTGCAGTGAAGTAACATCTGACCTCTGCTGGTTTTTCACAGGGATGAGGACAAGCTTTGTGTTCATGTGGAACTAATAAAGCAGTAATTATTCATATGTAACAGCAGTTCGGAACACAGTCATTATTCTGGGGCTAATGTCAGACACCAAGCAGGCAGCATAACATTTTTAGACCATTTGTGATTTGATTCCCACCAAGTCCTCTCTGCATAATGACACCAATTAAGGTACATTAGTAATCTCAACATGCTGTCTTAAGTGACTGTAATGGCTTCATTATTTTGTTCTTGCAAAGGTTTTATTCCCAGGAGTGCAGCTAAGACGTCTGAGGCCTCAGAAACATATTTGCCTCGGGGGGCAGGCCCCGTTGTTTAGTGCAATATGTTCCCCTAATGAGGCTGCTCTGACTTCAGTTTTCACCTATTGCCTGTCTGATAACAGGATATGTATTGAATTAGCCAGTTGATATTTTTTATTGAGCTTTAATTTTTTAAATGAAATTAAACAAATTTCTAAATTCCCCCCTGGAATGAAGCAGATACTGGTTTGAACAATTTACATTTTGAAAATTGCACATTAGACGCTGAGCTATTGAAAACTATAGAACTGTTTATTTTTGCAATAGAAGCAGCTGATGATTTTAAATCTCTCAGAGAGGATACCTTATGAAGCTTCTTAGTTGATACATAGGATCTATATTTGTAAGTATATTGACTTTTGTAAGAGGATTTATCTGACTAAACAACAGAAAAAAAACATTCATGAAATGTGAGAAGCAATGATTTTTAGCAAAACAACAGATCAGTAACTCTGACTAGTAGGGCTGCAGTGGAGTGTAGATCAAGGAAAATTAATGTGTTCGATTGCCCCAGTCAATTTCTAGACTGAAATACAATTGAGAATCTGTGGCGAGACTTAAACATTAACGTTTGCAGACACTCCCCATCTTTGAGAGAGGTTAAGCATTTTTTCAATGAGAAGGCAGAAATGTTTATCTTTAATGTGTAATCTGGTTGAGAGAAACTCCAAAAGAGTTTTAACTATAACTGCAGCCAAAGGTGGCTTGATATTAATATAGAGGGTCTGAATACCAATTGCTGTTACACTTTATAGATTTATTTTGTCAAAAAATTTATAATGTAGCCTATAATAATAATTTTGCTACGCTTCACATGTGAGCACTTCTTTTTGGTTGGCTTATCTCAAGAAGTCTTGAGAAAATACTTTGAAAACTTTGGTTGTAATGTGACAAAATGAGCACAAGTACATCTGTGAAGGACTTCATCCCAGGAGGAGACATCAGTTAAATTAATTCATCCCAGAAACTCACAAATTAAGTCATTTATCAAAATCATTCAAACGTTCTCTATCTGTATTCTCTATTGTCTCTTCCCTGAACTATTTCCCTCAGATGTCTGAAAATGCTATATTAATAGAATAGTTTAGTTAATTAAAGAAAATGAAAATCTGACTCCATGTGCTAAATTACTTAAATTACATGTATTTAAAAGTAACTGTTGCATGACGTTAATAAGAGACACAATTATAACATCATTGCTGGATATTGAAAATACACATTTACAACAAAGTAAACATTTTCCAGACACTTGACTTTGTTTTCCATCATAACATTTCGAGGATCTTTACTACTTTGGACACCAAAATAGTGTCCAAAGTAGTAACAGATGAGAAATGGTTGGAAGTGAAAATCCACCCGGTTGGCCAAATGTGTTATTGGGATACAGAGTGTGAATGCATGGAAATATAGCATATATAAAATTGCAAATACTGAATCTAAGCAGGTTTTTACGATTGCACACACTTATACCACAAAAATGCACAACAATTTAAAAATTAACCTACGTGAGACAGATTGAGTGGTTGGATTTTGCACAAATCATTTTGACACAATTCAGTGTCAAAACAAATTAAAACTTCAAAACTTTATGCAGAGATGGTCGTTCTAAAGACGAAGGAAAAATCCACAAAACTAAAACATGTCAGGTAAATCGTATAAGTTTCTTTTTTAAATATATGAAAGCAATATTTTGTAGTGTAGACTAACTAATCTCTTTTCTTTTATGAATGCTCACCAAGCATAACTTGTATTAAGGGAGCTTTTTCACATTTTAGGCTTTATTCAAACAACACAATAGAAAAACCCCCCACAAAAGAAGTAAATTATTTAACTTGCTCATATAAAAAAACTAATCCACAGAAAAATACCCCTCCTAGCCTATTCAAATGTCTGTACTTCTTAGTCAATTTACTACCCAGAATCTGATGCTTTTATTCATTTTTTTCATTACATATTAATTCCTGTCCTGGGGCAGAACTTATTTAATGCTCAGGAATTATTATCTTACCCGTCATTGATTCGGACAAGTATGGCCCGGTAGAGCTGGTGCTGTGGGCTGTTGGACTGCGGACCACAGGGATGGATAAACGGATGGACGGCAGCAAGGACAAAACCCTGCTGGTAAAGCTCCTGGAGCTGATCGGGCAGCTCCCGCACCGACGAGAGACGCAGTGTTGAGGTCCCACCTGGGAAAACCAGAACATGGAGGGTAACTTTAAAATGTCCTTTGCAGCAATTTTTGGTGCACAAATGGAAAACCTTCATCATGCATGGATCTCTGTTTGAATTTCTAAATCTGTCAGTTATGGTTGTAGTTAATATTTGGTTCTTCTCTGCTTAAATGCAGCAATCTCTGCTTTTGTAAATCATTTCTTTTATTTTTCCCAGGGAAAGGTAAACGCAACATTTCTTCCAGAAATGCAACATTCTTCCAGAATTTGAAGGACTTCAAATTAATTAGTGCATTAATTTGAAGTCCTTGTTTGCTTTTAAGGTTTGTTTTCACTGCAACACAAAAATGCTTACACAGTTGGATACATGTGTTTTTCCCTAACACAACTTCTCTTTTTTTCTCTTCATGCTTTTGTGTTTTCAATAACCTCTACACGTGTTTCCATTCTGCAGCTGTTTATAAGACATCAATTTATGTATATCAAATTTAGTATCACTGGAGACACCCAGACATTCCCAGCTTAATTTATGAATATAATAAATTATTTATTAAATAACAAGCATATTTGGAGACATTTTACAATCCAGTCATCTGATATTAATTCTGATCGGCAGCATCAGCACTAAAAAAACGAGCTAAACATTGAATTTTGATTTGTTATCAACCTCAGAAACCAGGAAGGTAAGAATTAGGTCAGGGTTATGTTATGCTCACAGAATAATAATTGGGAATTGATTAAAACTGGTTGTAAGAAATAATCAGTTTTTCACTGAGAGTAAAGTTTTTGCAATGGAAAAAGAAAGTTCAGGAGATAACAAAACCAGTCTAGCACTGCAATCAGTTCAATAGGAACAAAAACAGATGTGTGCAGTTCTTCACACAATATACTCTTGACTTCCTGACTTACTTAATACAAACAATTGAAGGTAAAATTACTGCAAATTCCAAAATTAATTTTATCTGTGGAAACCAATGTCAGACAGGTGGGGAACCTTAAACTTTCCACGTTGGAACTCTTTTTTTTTCCAGCAGGTGTCTCTTTTCCTTTTTTCTGTTTTGAAGTTCCTGCTTGGAAATTCAAAGTTCTGGGTAAAAATAGAAAACACTGTGAACCAGCTGGTAGCTTGACTCAAAAAGTGCATTTTCTCAATCATTTTCCACTCTCTGCTCATTAGTACTCCACATAAAATACAATTCTTGATTGATATTTGTTGCTTTCATCTATTAGCTATTTGCGCCTAGGAAAAAATGAAGTTGTAGCTCCAAACCAGCTTACTCTATCCTTTTATGGCTTTCTTAGATTCTGATTTCTTCCCATATTTATTAAAATGTTCAAACACATGGGGAAGTTTATAATAAACCTGCATTGTTTAATTGGTATCTTAAGTCTGTTTATCTATACAGCATCAACACACAACAAATGCTTCCTAGAAGCACTTTACAAGATAAACATATCCAATTAATTTCTGTTTATGTAATACATAAAAAATAAAGTCCAAAATCATTCCTATACAAGTTTTGCATTTCTCATACGATGAAAACCTGTGGCGCACAACTGCTGACGACGGCCTTGTCAGTCAGTGAACAGCTGTGTTACGTCAAACCTCACACAGCTTCTGCTTTTTTATTTATTTATTTTTTATTTGGATATATGATAAAATGCACAGTAAGGTGTGATGCTTATGTTTCAAAAATCGAAGGAAACTGAAAACTGAGCTAATGCTCGGAAGAAGAAGCACATTGAAAAACAATCGTGGAGAAACCACAAAGGAGGTCAAAACAAAGATGAAACATGGGGAGATGTTACTCTCCATCCCAGAAGCATGATGGCTGGGATCCCACAGCTCGCTGTATGTGGTAACATTTACTGCAGGCCAAACAGCTGGGGCTCATGAGAGATGGCCAAGACAAAGAGCTGGATGTAGAGCAAGAGAGGACAGAGGAGGGGGTGGAAGGCAGCAAGAGAAAGTCTGGTTGTCTCTACGCGCTGTCACAAGACATGGAAAATACCGTAAAGGCTAATTAGAGTCAATGAGGCTATACAGAATGAGAAGTACCAACGCATGAGAAAAGTCAATGTGTTAAAGTTCAGCGGGAGGTCAGTGACTGCAAAAACATGGCTAAATCTGACTGATAATGCAACTCTTGTAGATTCTACAGTCAAATAAACCACATTATTCAGTCCTCCATTCTCATAATGTCATATTTTTGTTATAAATGTTCTCTCTAAATGTTTAACAGCAGAGCTGTAACAAAGCGTGGCCTCTTTGTGGGAAAGTGTTTTTTAAGCATCTGTATAAACAAACATGAACATTTTATGTGAAAGGTCCATGCTCAGTCTGCATTTTTCTATTCCCACGGTGCAACCCGAGCTATTCATGTTCCAAATTTAGATCAGTCAGCCATTCCTCATTTATTCTCCTGATAATATTGGATGTTAAAATCTTTGTTGTTTGTGTTTGAGTATTTTTTGACAAAACTCTTTGTTGCAAACTTCTTTAAAATTGTTCTACATATCAGCGAATATTTATGTTACTACTTGGTGATGTACAACATGCTGTCATTACCAGGTAAATAGTTTTCCAGTTTAGAAGATATTGACATTAAGGAAATAAAGTGTATATTTAAAAAATAACTACATTCAAGTTAAAAAGTTGTGCATTTGCCACAGAAAACATGGTGAACACAGAGCTCACAAGGCATGTTTTTATTTTCACTCCTTTACAGATGGGAGTAATCAAGAACAACAAGGCAATAAAGGCCACAGGAAATCCATCGGCCCGATTTGCATACCCACTGCTGCCCGTCTGTAGTAATCAGGAGATGCTGGAGATGGGGTTCGTCCTGGACTGGTCCCTAATCTGTCAAATGGCCACAATGCACCAGAAAAGCAACTTTACACATACATACATACATGCACACCTAATCAAATGTGTCACTAACCTAACATGCATTATATTGGGTATAATGAAATGAAATCAGACCACCTGGTGAAATCTCATGCATGAACAAGGGGAATGTGCAAATTCTTTGCATCAAGCTACAAACCACAGGTGCTTGAACCAAAGACAAGTCTAGTTTTATGTTGTTGGGTTCCCCAGGTTGAATCTATCTAATCATAAAGTAGCAGAAACTTTTTGAAGGTGAGTGACCACTTATGTTTTTTATAATATAAAAACAAAATTCAATCAACTTCTCAAAACCTCTGTAAGAGGCTAGGAACTTTGCTAATGGCAATCAAACAGACGTTGAAGCGATTCATTAGATAGGGTATCTTTCAATGGCAAAACCATGCGATGCTGAGTCAGATGCACCAAATTGTCATCATCTCCAAGAACAAAAGTAACAGTGAGATAAAGCACTAGTTACCTGGGAATTTCAAAGCACAGAAAGCAACGAGTGTTGGATGCAGACGAATTGAACCATCCAAATAACCAATCTGGAGCTCAACAGAACCTATTGAAACATTTTGACTCCTTGGTCTTTGCTGACAGCAGCATGCCTGCCTCCATGCCAATGCACAGTGGAAGTGAACAATCAGAATTATCTAAAATCACAAGGATACAGTTTGATAGAAAGGTGTACTGGCAACATCAACCACATAAGGAACGTCACACGATCCCTGGCAAGATACAAGACAACTGTCTACTCTGGCATGGTGATGACATGCAAACCAACAATTAGTCGTAAACATGCTGGATCTCAATCCAGATTAATGGCAGAAAATGTAATGATTCATAAAGTTTTGGTTTGATCAAAACATGGACACAATCATCTTGAAGAAACAAAAGATGGCTGTGTGGGACAGCCTGCTTGGAAAACGCAAATAAAGTTATGATGATCTTGTAATGAATGCTGAAATTGTTTTTGGTGAATTAGTCTTTAATACCACTTTTTCATTGTTGTGAAAAGACATAATTGCTTCACATCACTTTCTTGTTTCAAGAACCTTGTGAGTTCAAAGGTTTTGGTAGTCATATTATCTTAAAAAAAAAACTTAAACAATTTCCAAGCCTTCTAACCCAGCTTGATCCAACAGGCTGGGTTAGATGGATTGTCTATGGAGGGTCGGTGTCAAAGTGGCAGGTTGAATTAAATTATATTGTAAGTTATAAAGAACCACAACACATGTTAAAGTGTTTTGGAAACAGAATAGGATCTTTTAATACTCATTGGTCTTTTTGGAATATATCTTCCTCAGAAAACTTTTTAGACTTGTTTGTCACCATTTTATGCTTAACTGGGTCATGAAAACATAAATAGGATATTTCCATGCATAAAATGTTCAAATTAAACATGCTAAACAAATCTGAAAGCTAACACGCTTAGTTTGGATGGAGCATTAATCTCCTATATGCAGCTTTTTGCATTACATAATAATTAGCATTTTTCCTAGCTCATCTCTTCCTGATTTCTCTTTTATGCAGTAATCTAGTGATCACAGCTGTAGGTCTTTGGGAATGAGCTTATTTTGACCCTTTTTCTCCTCACATCTTACATTTCCCCTTTGAGGCAGTCTCAACTAAAACTCATTTGTGTGACACTGCAGACTGTAACACAGTGATGTGTTACTGCCACGGCCACGCTGAAGAGATGAGGTTATCTGGAACAACTGTACTTGTGCCAATCAGGAGGCAGCTTTTCTGTGCAGTGGATACAGAGCTGATTCAGTCTGAACTCCTCCCCACGGCTACAAATCCTGAGGTTTACGGTGAAACCACCAAAGTGAGCGCATGAAAGAGAAATCATATGCTGTTCCCTCAGGGCTGAGCGAATTCTTCGGCTAAAAATACTCCTCCAAATTTCTCAATCATGCTCTATCCTACTGCGCCACAATGCAGGAGCTTTAGAACTTAAAAAGCATGGAGGAATTAACACAAAGAAATAGGCCGCCACTGAAACGGGTGAAATGTGTTCGTCTTCTCCCCCCTTGATCATCCTCCTTCCTCTCACCGTGCTTCCCTCCACTGCTGCCTGCCTTCAGAAATGGAATTAATCCCTCTGTGATCGCCGATTTCGCCTTTTCCTTTCCGTCTCCTTTCCTTTTGGTGCGACATGAACACCCCGTCCTCTTCCCCAAGGGATTCTCCTGCACATCTAAGGATTCCTGAGGTGGTAGATACTGTACGTGGAAAATTAAACTGATTTGCCGGCTCTCAGATGGTTAAGATGAGTAAATAAGGAATAGTTTCAATTAGGCAGTGGGAATGCACCCGCTGGCGACTTCTTGATTTAGTTTTAATCACTGTGTGAGCTCCTAATAATCTCTTCCAGAGGCCCTTAAATACACAAGCTCTACATTTATTTATCACACAAGTTTATTTATCATGCCGTCCCCAGAGCAAAGTGTCGCCTGCTGCTGAGTTTCTCTGAATCGAATGCTGTTGTAAGTATGTTTACTTTGCCCTAAAATCATGTTATCCAAGGAGAATCGCTTTGTTTGTGCAGATGAGAGTAAATTAGCTGCTCCATGGAAGCGTCAGCGCTGTTTTCATCGGCATATATTCAGACCTACTGGAGGAGCCTCTGGTCGATCTGGGAGTCAGCCTGGTAAATCTTACATGGCAAACTGGCACCCAATTACTTCACTCCATCTTTTTTGTTTACCTTGAAAGAAAATTCATGTGCATATCAGCAGAGAAGAGCTCTAAACTCGCAAGAACAAATCACTTTGTGACAAATAATGAAAAAGAAAGGGAAAAGAAGGGAGGGGAAGAGAGGAGGTCTTCTGGCTGTCAACCAACAAATTGGTTTTCTGGAGACTTGTGTTCGTGCAAAGCCATCAAACAGACACAAGCATTAAAAAGAGAGGAGGAGACAAAACAGAGGGGATGTCTGAGTGAATGAATAAAGAGAGAATGATTTCTGTGTCCAACAGGATGTATTTTCTCTCTGTGATATGCAGTTATCTTTTGATCTGAAACTGGGAGGGTGCTGGTAATTTTGTCCCCTCACTATTTCACCCCTGTGTAGTTTTGGTCTACCACGGGACACTTTGTGCCAACTGCACGCTAATGCTTTCCCCTAGGGTGATGTTTTGTCATCACTTTGAACCAACAATTTTAAAATTCAATGATTTGCTCACAATCTGTTGAAAGAAAACACTTTTTGGGTGGCCAAACAATAAGTTGACAGTACAGCAAAACTGTATTTTTTCCATAATAGATTTTAGGTAAAAAATAACTTAATTCCATCCATTCATCCAATCATTCATCCATAATGTCATTGTCTTTTACGTAAGCATAGTAGACCATTGAACAAACAGTTTTCAGCTGATGATTTATGGCGTTTTCACACTTGATAGTTCAGTAGACTTTGTTTGGGGAACAAAATTGCATCATTTGTTACATTTTTCAGCTGGTGTGGTTCTCTTTCTCACTGCATGGTGTCAAACAAACCAAACCGTAAAAAAAAAAAAACCTGTTTTCTGCTTCACCTGTGGTGGCACTGCACCAAAAAGGAAACAACACAAAAACCTCTGAAGAAGACAAGAACGCAATTTCCTTCTTCATGAAAAGTTGAGAAAAATGGAGTGGCATTAAATTTTAGTGGTTGTAGGATTTCTCTTTTTCTTTGACTAAACACCACATGCCATTTCTCCCTCCAGTCCTACACACATGCATTTGTTGTGGTTATTTTTACCCAGAATGCCATGCTCTAAAGTCCACTTCCTTCTTTTGGAGCGGTCTCCACTTGGCATCCACAAATGCATTTGAACACCATCAGAGGTCACTTCAACCGAACTGAGATCTAGGTTTTTAGGCGGACCAGAGTTCACCTTTTTTGTCCGCATCACAGTTTGATTGTGCGTTCACACCTTCCCAAATGAACCAGACGAAAAGAACCAACCAGGTTCTATATGACAGAATAACTAACTCAGTTTTTCAATATTGTACTCATTATGACTTAGAACATTTTTGGTTCAATTTCACAAGCTACATCCTCCCTTGCATCAAGAAATCACTTAATAAAACCTGTGACAAGATGAAGTAGGGCAAAAGATTTCCGAAAAGCAACACATCACTCCTAAATAAATGCAAAAGCAGATGAGAAACAAAGCTATATATCAGTCTGTAAAGGCTTGCAAAGACATTTACGAAGCTTTAGAACTCCAGTGAACCACAATGAGAGTGATTATCCACAAATGGAGAAAATGTGGAACAGAGATTAACTTTCTCAGGAGTTGCCGACTTACAATTAATTGCTGTTATTGTCATATCATTCTGGAGGTCAAAAATGAACAAGATCTAAAGAAATTCAGGCCTCTTTCGCCTCAGTTAAGGCACGTCCCACTTCATCTGGCATTAACATAACAGAGAATAAAACATCATTTGATCCCCCATGACTTGAAGTTATTGAGTGCAGCATGACTTTGCCTCTCTGTCAGAACATCCTGGTGGAAAATGTCTATCTACCAATTAGAGACTTTAAGCTCAAGAGCAGCTAAGTTAGAAAACAGGAGCATGATTCCTCCAAGACTCGTTGCCAGTTGTCACAAACTATCAAATCATATTGTTTTGTTTGTAGAGGTAATTCTGTTCGGATACTTTTTTAACCTTAATAAATAAAATCTAAATATAAAACTACATGTTGTACTTCTGGTTATCTTCGCTTAACAATAACATTTGCTCGGTGAGATGAAACATGTAAGTATGTCAAAAAAGCAAAAACAAAAAGGAAACAAAAGAGGTAAATTCTTTTTTTACTACATTGTGTTGTTTCAAAAATTACAGCATTTGCAAAGTGTTTATATTTTTAAGACCGTGAAAATACTTAACCACACAGACAAATGTAATAAGCAAAAATTTAAGTACAAGGGCACCAAATGGTTTGTTTGCAGGTAGAAAATAAAAAGTTTAAATAGATAAAAGGGCAAAACATTGGTGCATATTGGGGTACAAATTAGCAAAGGTGCTTTATGATCTTGAGCTGTTTTATCCTGTAACATCTTTAAACATCAAACATGCACATTTGTACTTCACTGTTATGAATCAAAAACTAGACTAAAGATCAAAATTCTTGTTATTGGAAGACTTATTTGTGTTTTTTGAACATCAAGCTGAAGGTCAGATTCATTGTTATCCCTTTCCTAACTCTGCACAAGTGAAAACATCAAAGAGCAGAAAAGGTGGATAATTAGATGCAAATTATAAAAAGAAAAGAAAACCGTTAGCAAACATTTTGTAGGCATCTGTGCAAGTCGATTTTCTAATGAAGACGAAAATGGTTTGAATATGCAATAAAAGGGTTCAACTAAAGGACAGAATAAGAAAACAGCTGCTCAAATGACTTCTCTGATGCTCACCTTCCACTTTTGTCCAAACATTTACCTGACTCGTCACAAAAGCAGCTGCAGCAGCAATATTTTTATGAGTCTCTAGATAAACCCCACACTTTATGTGGTTTCATTACTAAATTTAATTACAAACTTGGGTTTATTTGTGTTTTTATGATAGGTGTTTCTGAGAAAACAATCAGCATTTTGTAAAGCCAAAGCTGGTAACCAAAATCATTAATATGCTGAGCATCTATAACCAACATGGTCATTACTTTGTTGAAGACAAATAAACCTGAGGAAAGTGGCTTTTGATGAATATGACTTCTGATAACTTTTGTGTCCAATTAAAAGAAAAGTTCCTGCAGGTAATTGATCTCTTTTTCAAAAAAAACCTAACATTTTCTAGATTTGAGTATTTAGATGCATCAATATTTCAATGCAAATCTAGTTTTTAATGCTATCTACATTCAAATACCATCACCACAAAGTCAATATTGTGGAAGTGGTTACCAGTGCACTGAGATGAATTTAAATGATTTTATTTTACATCAGAGAGTTGTGTATCCTAAAGCTCCAAGGAAAAAGAGGTGAAGCAAATCCCTCTATTTCTGATTTATATTTAAATTAGAAAAAGCATTTACATTGAAACAACGAAAAGACAAGAGCAAGACAAGAAAAGAAAACCAAAAGACATCAATTATTATGAAATCCAAGCAGTTACCCAAATACAGCAACAATAATACTTGATTTGAAGGTGCAGAAAACTGACATGAGTCCTTAGTTTCCTAATTCAAAAGGTAAACAGGGAATGTAATGAGATGTCTGCCAGACATCAGCAATTTTCACATTTAACTTGCTTTGTGACTAAGATCCAGAAACCAGGTCACAATTTGGGGTTCAAACTGGATTACTGATTTAAAGGTTAAAATATTTCAGATGTTTGGAAATGATAAGCAAAAAAAACAACAAAAAAAAAAACTGGAGGAAGTAAATCAGAAAAAACCTTCGGAAATGTTGAAGAACTACTGATGAAAGTCTCGCCTACAAAGTACAATGCTTTGTACAGTGCAGTGGTTTAAAACCTTTGCAGGGTATTGCAGGTGTCTAGGATGAATAAAACTGCTTGCCTGGGTTTCTAGCAGAATAAGCAAAGCTTCAACATTGGGGGCCATAGTAGCATACCATGCTCAGTCAACTTTCCCGAGGATTATTCTTGCTTTCCATGAATAATAAAAGAAGAAGAAAAAAAAACGTAACTTTGAATTGAATCCCTGAATCTGACACTGGCTCACTTCCCTTCATAAACCCGTCTGCCATGTAAGCACCTCTGAGCTGCAGCCTGACGCATTTCCATCACTCATCCCATTTAAAAATAAATGAGTAAATATGAAATTAATAAGCTAAAAGATTGAAGCGCTGGAGCTCTGCAATCACACTGCACACACACAACGCGGCGCCTCCGGGAGAAACGGTTCAACCACATTTGCATGGTGGGAATGGAGGGGGAGGGGGGACAGCCCAGCATATATTATCTATCCACCCACTGCAACTGATTTTTGATCCTGCTGCCCCTTTCTGACACATCGATTTGGTTAGATTACCTTGTCTCATCAAGATTAGAGAACTGTTTGTTTCTTATAATCCTAACAACTCCATTAGCAGCTGATGCGTTCATGCTCTTACAGGGAACAGAGTAATTTATTTACTTTTCAATAATAAGAAGTTCAGGGGGAGAAAAGAAACTGTGCCGCTACAGGAGTTGGACGCAAATTTATATCTGGCAGGAAAGCAGCATGACCTTTAACAGTGCAAATAGTTAACCACTTGAAAAGCTTTAAACACTCTTAATTCATAACTGTTAATCGCATTAAATATGTAAAATGTGCCCTTTTGCCCTTACAGTTGGTTCATGTGAATGTTCATCTTATGACTTGAATTAATAAAGTCCGACAACCAATTCAAACCCTTTAAATGAACATCCACAGTTTCCAGTTCATGAATCCAAAAATATCAAGTGAAAGAGGGCAAGGCTGCGTGAAAAACCTAAATCAACTATCAAGACTTTTCACCGTAATGAGCGTTTTCACCTCGGCACAAAACAACTGACACCTATTAGCCCGTTAGCATCCTCCCCTTATTTCATGTGTTGTGTGGAAGAGGTATTATATGTTGCATTATTTTGTATAATCATTTTGTACTGCATCAAATAGGTTTCTGACTGTATTGTGTTTATATTTACTCCTGTTTATTCTTGCTGGTGCCTTTTTCTATCATTGGGTGAGAGGTTGCCAGGGCAACACAGAGACACACACAAGACAAACCAAAAAAACACATTCATACAAAAAGACAATTTGAAGCAATCAATTAACCAAACAGTGATTTTATATATATATATATATATATATATATATATATATAGACACACACATATATATATATATATATATATGAATAGATC
>CAEFZY010004204.1:0-31884 GCA_903066815.1 Brachyrhaphis roseni
ATATATTTTTTTTTTTTAAGGACAATCTATTTTGTGGCTCTTTCCTTGTGCTAAAAGTATGTCTAGATAAAAAAAAGAAAAATTCATGACGTCCCTGGGTGGGCTCGAACCACCAACCTTTCGGTTAACAGCCGAACGCGCTAACCGATTGCGCCACAGAGACACGCTGAAATACGTGTTCGTGTCTTTCCCCAGTTGTTCGTCAAGCCCCGTCCCATCAGCAGAGTTCTATAGTTGACTTGTGCAGTTATTTGGCGGTCCATTATGAAACGGTTTGAGACTGGCTGAATAGTTCAACCTGGGTGAGCCAGAGACGCGCTGGGAAAAAGGGGCATGACAGCCTGACCTGACGATTACGATTTTGGCCCATGCCATATTTTGTGCCTGGAATGTTCCTAAATGCAGCAAGAAAGTCGCTGAGTTGGTAACAGTGGGGTGACTATTTTAAGTCCAAACGTGTGGACATGACCTGGAAGGCCAGTTTATTACTCAAACCTATTTCATGGGAGAGCAGAAGAGGACAGTGATTGATTTTTAGTCCATTGCTGAAGTAGGAAAGATCGGCTTCACGTGTTGGCCGATCACCGAACCCCCAAAATTAAGAAAATCGGCACCGATAAATCGACTGACTGATAAATCGAGGCAACCCGAGTCGAAAAACAATATTCTGACACCAAAATGTTCAAAATACAACAAAAATAGTAATATTGTTAGAATTGCAAAGTGCAAGTCCCTTTCTTAGGTATGTTTAAATGCAAATTTAAACACAGTTTAATTTTGCATTAAACCTTATGTTTAATCAAATAGTTTGATTAAAGATTGACAATAATCCCAAATAGGAATAAATAGTATGAGTGCTGATAAACATTGATGCCTTTGTAGTCTAAAGAACCTAACAAAGAACTAGGTTTTCATGAAAACATAATGACAGACAACAAGGACAAAAACATACGCCGTCCCTGGGTGGGCTCGAACCACCAACCTTTCGGTTAACAGCCGAACGCGCTAACCGATTGCGCCACAGAGACTGTGCTATACCGTGTCGAAAGTGCTCAACTCTAGCATGTCCCACCATTATTGAATGTGTTGATTTTATTTATTTTTTACATTTTTTTCGATCTCATTGTCGCTTTGTACGCAAGGCTGGTCATTCGTAGCTGCCATCTATAGCAGTAACCTACTCAACTTTTAATCTCCAATGTGGAAATAAGGATAAGTTGGGATCTGTTATCTCGGCAAAACATCACTTTGTTCAAATGGAATTTATACAAAACTTAAACTTCATTTGGTTTATATCTCGTTATTTGTTTAATTTATCTAATATTCTACCCGGCAGGTGTTATCCCTGGCCTTCTTGCACATGTAATTCAAACACTTCCTAACCTAAAATAAAAGACTGTGGCTTGCCAACACTTAGCCAAACTACGGTCAAAATGGTTACTTGTCGCAATGGTTATCTTTCACATAGTTAAATGGGAAATTCTTTAGAAAAAACCAAGTCTTTTTTTTTGACTAGGCGTCCAGCTAAGGCTAGGCTCTTAATTGGTCGTGGTACCATGCCACGTTAAAAATGACAACAAGATAAATCCTTCCAAAACTTTTTGCGACTACATCACTACCCCATGATGGATGTCGGAAATAATTTTTTTGTTTGTTTGTTTTTTTGCCATTACTTAAATAAGTCGAGCTAGCAAACCTAATTTGGGTCTCATAGACAGCCATATTTACAGACATTGTATAATTAGATGAGAAACCATACTTTGTCCCTCCTGACATGTTTATTGATTTGATCAACTTTGCCTGAATTCACTGTCAGAAAGTGTTTCCCCTTATACCAGAGCTGTTTACCATTGTTTTGTTGTTTGATGGCGAGAGGGTTTGACACTAATATTTTCTCCAGGGTTAGATAAATATTCGATGTAATGCAATATATTTTATTACATCTCACAAATCAATCATACTTATTAAGTATATGGACGTTTATCTTATCTTGTAAAAAAGTGTTTGCTGCATATGCATGCAACACAGTGTTTTTATAGACAAGACAAACTACATAAATTAATTTCACATTTTTTATTGTAGCTCACCAAAAAGCTGGCTGGCCACAGCAAGGGAATGGCTCTGTGGATTTCATCTGTGAGCAAATAGCTGGGCCAAATATTGAACAGTGTCCTGACTGTCCCACGAGGGTCAGGCACTGGACAAAACGGCTGGAGGACTCATGGCTGGAGGACACATACAACACCTCCCAAGGTGCTGTATGTGGACTGTGGCTGCTGTGTGAGTCAGGGCCTCAACAAGCTGCAGGCCAGGTTTGGAGAGTGAACAGATATCCACATTCTTCTTCTTCATGCAGAGGCTGGCTGTTGATTGAACCACAGATGCGAATCTTCTATATCCTGCTTTCATGCAGGCACTGTCCTCCTGAATTTTTGAGTGGGAAGAGGGGTCCTTGACCTGCTTCGAAGGGCCAAAGCGAAGCAGCTGTAGCAGGAACAGAGGCCGGGTAACCAATGCCAAATAACAAAGAAAGAGTTGAATACTTTCTGCCGTAGGAGGACATAGGAGTACATCACTCTTGTCTTTATTAAACTGTTGCTGGAGGAGCTAAGGGATCCAAAAGGGAGAGATCTGATGGGGGTTCCTTTGTTGGATGAAGTAAGGATGAATTGTCCAAAAACTCTGACTACCTCCTAAGTCAAACGGGAAAGCCGCTGAAACCCCAGCCTGACTAGATGAGCCAGGTGTAGCAGGTGAGCTGCATTGTTGCTCTGTGGCAGAACCTGCTGGAGTTTGACAAGCAGAGGCTGGTATTTGCTGCAAGGCACCAAGATAGACTGAACACTGGGAGGTTTAGATAACCTAAAAAGAGGCAGGATTTTACCCCTGGGGTTGAAGGTATGATGCCTTAACCACCCCATCCGTCCAGACTGCTGCCACCTGGTGGAGACCATCTTTGTTTGCTTCTGCAATAACTTTTGTAGTCCAAAAAAAAGAGGGACAGGCACAGTCTCCAGATGGGATTTGAGCCTTCAGGACTACAGAAAGATCAGGCTGCTCATTTTGGTAAATAGAGCTGTGATGGAGCAGACTAACTTGCAGCTGGTGGATGTTAGATAAACCACCCTGGTGGCATAACACAAGGGTGAAAAGGCAGGAAACTGCTGTAGTACTACAAGGGCTAAACCTTCCTAGCTGTTTCTCTCTGCCAATATACGTCCTCATTATGCCATACCACGTTCAGGGCTGATCCATACATACAACCTACCATCTAAGAGATGAAAGAAAACCACAGGGAGGAATGTCTGAACAAGTTGGGACATTATCTGGAGGAGAGCACCAACTTTGTAAATAGATCCAGCCTTTTCCCTGTGGTGTGTGGAGCCCACTGATGTCCCCACTGAACACTGGTTGCTATCTGTGTATTGCGAAGACAATCTGTCACACATAGACCACATAAAGGCCAGCATTACCTCCACCTTTGAGACCATTTTGAAACTGGACTCCACCAAAAAGGTTAGCAACACAGTAATGATAATAATGACTATTATATGCTTCTACAAAAAGCATGTTGTAATGTGAGATACTATTTCAAAAAGTTTCAGGATTTTTTTTCCAATTTCACAAACAAACGTGTCAAAAACAAAGAGCTCCAGCAGGAACAGAGACCGAGTATAACCAACACAATGGTGGCAGAACTATAACAAAGATAGAACTTAGTACTTTAAGCCATAGGAGGACTTAGGGAGAGTACGCAACTCCTGCCCTGATAGAACGGCTGTTGGAGGAGCTAAAGGGTCCAAAAGGAGAGACTTCATAGGTTTACCACTCATGGATGAATTAAAGATAGATCACATCTGCTGTGTGCAATTATGCCACTTAAAGTATTTCCAGGATGTTTCGGGAATTCAGCTGTAGACTGAAGTCGGCAGCATTAACGAGGGTGGCATCAAGCTCAGAAGCAAGAGGTTCAACAACATCTCGAGTCTTTTCACTGCCATTTGAACAAGTTTATTCCAGGTTAGCTACTCTTGTGTAACATAATTGCTCCCCTTTGGTATGTCTCCTTTCATAACAGGTTCAAACTAGAAAGCAATTTTTCAAATGCGATAATATGCATTTTTTTTATTCCTTCCAGAAGCAAGAGCAGATTCCATTAATTTCCCGCTCTACCTACTGAAAGGTCTTAACAGCCGGGACCAGGATCGGGTCACCAGCAAGCCATGTTTTCAAATAAGCCAGAAACATTAACAACACCCTGAAGGCGCCTGGCTGAGAGTACATCCCAAACTTCACACCACCAGCAAAATACACCGGTATCAAAAATGTAAAAGAAAAGGCATAATAAAAATCTATTAACATAGTGCGTTTCAGTCAAAAATGTGTGGAATGTTTTCAGGACTGTTTTAGTATCACTGTGTGTTTTTATCCATAGGTGAGCTGTTGGTGTAGATTACCTGCTAAGTCAGACTGGAAAACCTTTAAAAAGCACAGCCTGACTCAAAGAGACTGATGAACTTCTGGAAGATGAAGCAGCAAGTGAAGATGACGAAGCATTAGTAACTGGTGGCAGGTCTTCCAGATGATGCAGCCTTCTCTGTCTCCTCCCAGTTTGCTACTGCCCTTCATTATAGAGTAACAGTAAACTGAGGAATAGTAGAGAAAAACTAACTAATATTTAACCAATAGCAATAATTATGGCCGCAAAAGGGTATGACACTGTTTAAATTTACTATTTTCATCAAAGTCTGAGAACTGCAGCTCTTTGGCACCCCAAAATGGCTGCCATGGTAGATGCATAAAGGCTGAGTCATAGTCACACTTTTGAAAGTTTATGTGGTTCAAGCCAAGACAGCGATATGAACTTTATAGTTAACGCAATGAGCTTTTACATAACTGCCAGTGCAAGAGGACCTGCTCTGTAAGAGCGCCTTCCAAGACGTCCAGTTTGTGTGAGTATTGATCCACGCCAAGTTACAAAAATTCAGAGGTGAACGGCAGGGCAGGGCCTCGCGCCCGGTTCAAAGGGTCAACTATAAACCTGGCTCTAGTGGGTTAATACCACCCCCTTAATATTGTCGTTTCTTAACATTTAGCCTCATGTCCAGACAGAAGACAGTTTATTATTTTAAAATGACTAGAATTTCTGTCAGTAATCCGTTTTCTAATTTTGTTATGTAAAGATAAAAAGAGCAAGGATGCATTCCCATAGACTCCACATAACGTTGAGCGCAGTGTTGCTCACCTTGAGCTAAGACTATGCTATGAATAATAAATATAAGCATTAGATATGATAATGATACAATTTATTGATTTGAATACATCACTGCAATACAAATTTTTTATTCTATACATTTTTAAAAGGAAAGTCTTTTGTCAGGAAAAAGGAATGCAGTATTTTCAATTTACATATAGGTAATTTAAAGTTGACTTATTTTCAAAATCCATTTAAAATTGTTTTTGAAAGAACTGACAAATAATTTTCCTTAATTATTTTTCAGAAAATGTTCTATCGCAGCATAACATTTCCACACCTGGGATTGAACTCAGAACTCTGAAGTTCTCCATCCCTAAAGGCCGGATGATTTGGACTTTCCTCTGGCATCTGTATACCTTATTGCTGTTGCAGGATGCCTATGTGACAAAGTTCAGTTTATGGCCAGTATAATAATTTAAGATAAGCTAAGATTGCTAGGTTTAAAGGATTAAATATCTGAGAAAGCTAGCAGCTCAAACCACCTTGTTGCCTGGTACTTGCATGTATAAATTCATTAAAAACAACAACAACATTGTGTTAAATTTCAGTCCTTTACTCCTAGCGATTGTCATGACTATCATTTAGGAAAAAAAACAAGTTGATGCAACATGTGTATACTGAATGCTTAAACAGTATATACACATTTAGTGCTCAAAGGCACTAAATTCTATTTAATAAAAAAAGGTAATATTTTTTCCATACATTTAAATACCACTTGTCACACATTTCACTGCTTACCAGCATTCTAACTGAACTGGAGTCAGAACAAAAGTTGACATTACATACAGACATGTTGCAAATGTGCAAATACTATTGGCATATCATCAAATGTAGTGCTTGCATATGTACATGTGCACAATGTGACGACATGTTGCTGAAACCAAAGATGGCATTGTTAACTTGCATTACATGGACACTTGGTTTTGGAAATGCCCAACCACACAAAGTGTAAGACAACTTGCAGTGCCATCAGAAAAGTCCTTTAACATACGATTGTTTAATTATAACAGTGTCTGATTTAGGCAATGAACCATTGAACCAAACAAACTAAAGAGAAAGGGATTCCCAGTTAATTTTGTTGAGAATCGCTGCTTTGTGTTTCTACAGTAGGTAATACATCAGGTTTTGATCTCGTCGGTGTCTCCGGTTTTAGCTAGAACAGTGTTGTCCCTCTGGGACGCGTCAAGAGCGAGCTGCATGGCCCAAACACTAAGAGGTCTCATGTAGGCCAGAGAGCGGTAGATGCTCCTCTCGCAGTAAGCTTCAGGAGTCTGGAAGGCCATTCCCAGCCGCTCCCATACTGTTCGGTAACAACCCTCTGCAGTCCGCATACCTTCCTCCAACATACCCTGAGGAACAAAAAAGAAACAAAACATTAATGTCCATGTTGCCTAAACACTACCACAAAGATGTACTGAATTATCTTGTTAAAAATGTGACAAAAACAAATATTATTTGGTAATATTGCTCTATATTTAGCTCCAGTTGTCTTCCCATAAACTCAACAGCCACCCCTGTCCCTCGTAAAGAAAAGCATGATCCTGCCACCACCGTGTTTCACTTTATTTTCCCTTTCACAAAACTGGAAGAACATGGTTTTACTTTGGCTTGGAGGTCTAACTTAAAAACTGTAGTTTTGGTAACAAAACCAAAACATGTATCAATTTTTAAAAATCTGAATCAAGCTCATTAAACAACAAACAGTCCGATTTCTTAAATGGAGAACTTTAAAAATATTCATCAATGAGTTGATTTAATTTAGTCATTCCAATAAAGACTATATTATAATTTTTTTTACATATACAAGCTGACAGGCAATTTATACAATGAAAACAATACTGGGCCTAAAATAAACCCTTGAGGAACCCCAGGGTTAAAGGCTCTGCTGCTTTCATTGGTATGAAGAGATGAATTCCTGTTTATCAAATACACATAACTAAAGGAAAGCTTCTTAAATAAAGTTACCATTAAGGTGACAGCATTATTGTTTACAATGTTAAAACTAGTATTCAAGTTTTATAATCTCCAAATGTTACAAGATGGTCACAGCAATCTCTTATAGAGCTATGGTGAGATCTAAAATTGAAATAAAAATTGTGCAAAAAACTTAATTCAGTGGATTTGATGTGACATGTGGCAAAGAAAAAAGTGTGTTAAACTGAAAAAGAATTTACTGCTTATAATCACAAAGAGACTCGTTTTAGGTTTCTGGGACTTCATTCTGAAATGAAACTTCACAGCTGGTCTTCAAAGAAGATCAGAAAAAGTGTTGAGAAACTGATGTTTTTTTATTGACCTCAAAGGCATCAGACTTTATCAAACACTTTACAAATTCAGCTAAGACTTTCACATTTGAAGTAGACCCTGAAGAAAAGAAAATAAGGTTGGTATAATTAATCTGACTGTCTCACTAAAAAAAATAAAAAAATCTACTACATTAAAACTTTCACTCACCTCATGAATCATAGTAGCTGCCAGCCCGTACACAACTCCGATCCAGACCTCATCTGACTGGACACTGGAGCGGTCGGGCACTCCCTCAGGACGCATGCCATTAACGGCGCCCATGTGGCCTTCAGAGAAGCTCATTACATTCAAGTCATAGACAGATTTCAGTGCACGCCGGATCTTTTCTTTGGGAAACGCCTGGAAGGAAAAAAGGACGGGATTTTAAGGCGACATTCATATAAAATCAAATTGGAAAGCATTGGCTGTGTGGCTACTGTTACAAAAGTCATGCACCAATTTGCAAAAAACATTCATATCCCTGGAAACTGCTGAGTTCAAGGAAGATGATGGATGAAGCTAAGTCCAGGGGCTGTAAAAGAGAGTTGTGCTGAGGTTTTTGACCTTAAAGATACAGCCAGAGCTACAATTAAATTATCTAAATCAAAGCGTAGTGATCCAGACCAAAATCTAATTGGTGGCCAAACACAAAAATCAATGTTTACAGATGCTCTCCACTCAGCCATATTTCTGTACTGAAACATTTCAGATCACCACATCTGAATGGAAGTATCCGCTATGTCAAAATTCATTTGGCAAATATGTTTCCATCTTCTCTCTTTCTTAGAAATGTCAATAAAACACCTTAAGCGAGCGCAAAGTTTTTTGCAAATTTGAGGAAGTAATTTTGAATTTTGCAGTTTCCATCACCCTTTTCTAATGAGATACTTTAAAAGGCATATAAAAAAATGATGGAAGTACATTTAATAATAACATCGATTGGAGGATGTTTAACTCACCTGGTAGGCTTCTTCTTCCAGCCCAGACGCTCTGAGGAACCAATGTCCAGCACACTGATCCGACATGACGCTGTTAGAAAGCGCCCTCCCGCTGCTGTCATAATTGTAATACTTTCCTAAACATCAAAGGGAGAAAAAAATTATTATACAAGCTGCACTTAATGCTAACTGGTCATTTGAAGATGTTCTATCTCAACGATCAAATCTGAAACTCTCAGATAAATGTTGGAGCGTACCGTTCCATAAGAGTTTATCAAAGGCTGCACTGCCTCTCTCCAGGAGGTCCTTGTAACGCTGGTAAGCCTCTTCACTGTCCACCAGTCTGGCCATTTTACACATCATACACAGGGACGCCAGCCACATCCCACCACAGTATGCACTGCAGGATACAAAGAGACCAAACATCGGCAAACTTGTAACTCAACTGCAGTTGTAAGGACTCCAGAACACCTATTAGGAAAACTGCTTTACTTCAGCCGACCCTGTTTGAGTAAACCGGGCCTTACCTCGGTCCAGTCACAGTCCAGCCATCGTATGTCTGATCTGCATATCCCGAGTTTTCTATCAGGCCGTCTCCATCCTGGTCAAACTTCAACTCGGACTCCATCACAGCCTAAACGATCCATTATGTATCATTAATCCTCACAGAACCAAAGCAGGTAAGTTAAGAAAGCCTCATAACATGGTTTGGTATGGAAGTTGGATGAGTTTAAAGCACAAATTATTGTTGAGTAAAATAATCCATGTTGATTCCTGGTGCAAAAGTTCACCTCTTCATAACATGTCATGCTGTAAGTGCAGCAACAATGTTAGCTCTGTTAACAGTTTGGTACATTAGCTTGTCACATTGTTTTGTCAGTACTTCACTCAGCTATTTGCATAAGATCCTTTTAAGTTTCCATTCTTCTGTAAACAATTCACAGAACTATTCATTAAGTGCCGGAGGAGAATGTTTTGTTCAGGTTCAGTTACCCAGATCAAGGTTTTTGAAAGGTTACAGTTTCAAACCTGAAAAATGTTTCCTTATGTTTTCTGACAGTTTGAAGTCCTTTTGTGGAGAAACTGCAGAAGTTACATAAGATTTCTCTGCCAATAAGCAGGCTGCTAAAAGCTACTAGATCCTGTTATAAACTGTAGTTTCATTTCATATTTTATACATTTTAGGGTCATTATACAGCAAGAATCTGATACTGGCCCATACCTAGTGAAAACTCGGATGGACATTTTTTAAAAAAACATTGATTATACAATGAATAAAAAAAAAAAAAAAACCTGGCAGATGGGCCACATGTCCTGCAGGTACTGACTGTCCTGGGTCAGATGAAAGTCCCTGTAGACTTGCAGGACAAACTTCAAGTTCAGGTCCTTCCAGTCTGCGGTGTCGTGGATGAGGTAAGCGTTTAACCTCTGCCAAGGCTCGTCATCTTGGAAGAGAAATGTGTTGTATAATCAGAACTATATACAAAAGTCAAGCAGATAAAAGCCTTATAAAGACTCTTATAAAGAACAAGGAATCAGTCAGGTTTAATTCTGTAATTTAGTCGTAGACGACAGCAGTAATCCAGTGGGATGCTCTCACAGTGAGGTTATTATCTGGATGGTCTCTCCCCTACCTGGGTCTCCTATGTCATGAGGAACCACGTTTTTTGTTTTGACAGGAGAATAACGGCCGTTCATCAGATGCAGCCTCTCTGTTGGATCCTGCTGAACGACGGTGCCAGCTGAGGGAAGATTGGTGGGTTAAAAGATGGAGCACGTTTTCACGATTGATGGCGTAAAACTGGTCTAGCAGGGATCATTGATGAACAGTCGGGTTACAGAAAGGGCACTAAGATTTCACTCACCAATGTCATATTGCACACTCAAGGCTAGCTTGGGCCACAGCATGATTAGTGCGAAGGAGGCGTAGAAGTGCACATCGTACGTGTTATACATTCTGTATTCTTGACCTGGAAAACAGTGAAACACTTTATTCAATCTGAAAGTCATCGCTGTTGTCTGACTGTTTTATCCAATTTAAGATAAAACAACAAAATGGTGAATATGTGTATTTTAACCAACTAATGATTCTCCTTTTGCCTACCTTCTAGGTAAGCAAATCGGCCGTACTCCTTGACGACAGCAGGCTGAGCCGGCAGACCGCCGTCCTCACTGCGCACACCGCCGCTGACGTCAGCGTCCTCCGAAAGCTCCGTCCACACGGTTCCTCCGTCCGCCACGAAGTACAGCTCGTTAAACAGAGCGGACTTGTACCAAGGCGGAAGAGAACTGGGACACGTGGAAGAAACGTAATTCGCAAACAAACAAACATAAACAGAAGGTTCTTATGTGAAATCACAAAACAGCAACAAGCAAAAAGAAAAAGAAAGAAAAAGGAAATGCTTTGGCTTTACCATTTCTTTTGTCTTTAAGTATAAAATACTAAATTTGTAGATTTATTATTCACACAATGATACCTTTCAAGTATTTTTCTATTTATTTTGATAATTGTGGGTTACAGCTAATGAAAACCCAAAACTAATTTGACAAAAATCAAATTTCCGTTAAGTACCAATCATGTTTGGACCTTCATAATCATGGGACAGATTATCCAACAGGCAGTCTCTGACACCTTCCATCAAATGGGTAAAAAGCCACAAAAGGTAATTTCTGTATATTAAAAAAACAAACAGGATTTTCACATACTGATGTATCCACAGATTTGATAGAAAAGTTGAGAGAAAGGGAAAAGTATGATAAAAAGAAAGGTGAACAAGGTTTAATGACACATTTCTGTATTAAAAATACTTTTCTGAACTGTTGGTTTTCGTCAGCTGTAAGTCTATCAAAAAAAGAAAAATCCATCCATTTGTCATCTTTCGGTGGTGATGAACAGAAATACACTTGAAATATGTCACTTATACAAAATATAAAAGTTTAACCTTTTTAACTAAAGTATTGAGTTAATTTAACTTTCCAGTATTTTAAGATTATTGAGATGGATCTTCTGAAACTGAAGTACCTGTCCTGTAATATGGGTCTCTGCCACTCCTCAATGGATTTCTCCCATTGTTTGTAGTGTGTCAGTGCGTAATGGCTGAGGGACGGAGATGCATCCCCTTTGTCCCCAAAGTAACGAGCATATCTCCTGTAGAAAAAAAACAAACAAAACAAAAACACTTTGTTTAATAAAGCAGTCCAAGATAAGTCAGGGTTAGAGATTAGGGGCATACATCTATTATTTCTCCCAAAGAATGCTTGTTTTTTTGCCTTTTTCTTCATGTATTGGATTTAAAAGAGAAGCAACTGGCTCTGGTGGGATGTGAGGTGAATAAGTAATGAGAAATACCACCCTGATCTAAACCATGGGTAAGCAAATTAAGGCAGGACTAGTGGGCTCTTCTTGCACTGTAACCTGAGAACGACGGCAAAGCAAACAAGGGAGGAGGTTTGCTTTGCGTATGTGACATTGAAGTTCAACAGGCAAACCAAGTAAAGTAAAGAATACGTGCAGAGTTACATGTTTTAGCAAGTATCAAGTTCTTACAACTGTAGATCTTAAAAAGCTGTAAAAATCAAACTAATTTAAGAAGACTAAATGTTAAATCCTGGTGATGGACATTTATTTTTTTTTCCTTACAACCACGATTTTAGATCCCTGAACTGTGACTAATGCGATGTAAGAATCACCTGACGTGTTCCCTCTCCCTGGACCCGAAGGTGATTCTGGGCATGTCCCAGGCCAGGCAGAACTCCAGGCTGTTGAGTTTATGAGCCGGCACCGAGCAGCTCACCGCCAACGCAGCTGCTACCTTCTCTCCCTTCTGGGTTGGTGGGCTGGATCCTGCACAGATCAACAAGTGATGAAGGTGAATCAGACAATAAACAGCATCTCTGTCTAATTCAGCTCCTTTCATTGAGATGAAGATGATCACCTGACCTCTGATACCTTCATATATCCACATTTGGGTTAGAAGAAATTACAACCGTAATATTGAATCTATCTTTATTGGGCGTATTGAAAAAACTCTTTCAATTTAAGGTATTTTTGCATCACAGCATAATAAAAAAAAGATCTGTTCTTTACTGTATGGAGGTTCTAAAATGATTTAATTTCAAGCGTACAAAATAACTTTTCTTTATCAGATGAATCACTTCCTGTGATTCAATGACTTGTTGAAGTACTTTTGGAAACAATAACTGCTTTGATGTAAAGAGGAGTTTCTGGTTGACTCAAAGATTGCAATGTGTCAAACTCATAACTCCTCCATCACCGTGCTTGGTAAGAAGTCATTCTAGCCGTTACGGACAACAAGAGTGGCTGCAATCTTGGGTTTGTCCAAAGAACAATCCAAACACCGTCTCTCATCTCATCTAATAGTAAAGAATTAATTTTTAATTTAAATAGAAAAGTAGGCAAAAGAATATAAAAGTGAGATTTGCTTATTATAGTCTGTAAAATATGAATTGTTGAAATTGAATGAATAATCTTGGCGTTACATATCAGCGGATGTTCACCCCCTAACTTTATTTAGGGGGTGACTAAATGTTACATAGTTGTCCTGGGCAGTTTTCACTTGAAAACTGCTTTTTTTTATTAGTTTTTTCTGCATTAAAATTACTGTAGTTTGGTTTGGTCCCATTTCCATGTTTCAGATGATCAGCTAGCAGATTAACCTGTGGGGGAGTCCAGTCGTCCGTCAGTGATCAAGTCGCTCCACAGACCGCTGCAGGTTCCTTTTGGACTGAAGGCCGTCTGATGGCTCACCTCCCTGTCAGCCTGTTGAAGTTAAAAACCCACAGTTTAATCTCTTAGACATGGATATTTAGTAGAAAAACTATAAAGATGCTGACTAGCCATGATGCAGTTACTTTTATCAAGATACACCTAAGTAGACCTGTGACGATAAATTTTTTTGGACGATAGATTGTCTCAGAAATTATAGCAGTAAACGATAATATTGTCGTTTTAAGACCATTTTCAACTAATAAAACGGTAAGGGCATAATAATGCAACAACACATTCTCAAAGATCACTGGAACTGGAAGACATTTTAAATATCCAAAGTACTTAAACAGAATACCAGAAACAACAAATTAAATTAATTCTGAAGCTTCTGTAAACAAAATTATCCTTCAAAAAAAGGGCTAGATGAGACCAAAGCACCAGAATGAAGACTTTTGTCATCCGGGTTTTGGTAGAAAAAAAGAGAGAAAAGAGGAAAACAATAAATCATGCAAATGGAAATTATTGAGCTCGTTTTAATTCATCGTGCGATTAATTTATTTCTCGCTTCTGACAACATAAATGAAGTGAACCTGCTCTCGCGCTGCGATGCACAGGGTGTAGGGGTTCGCTGCGGTGCAGTGGTGCAGCAGGACTCCGGACACCGCCTCCCCGTCCTTCTCCAGATGGAACGGCTCATTCCAGTGGCCGCCGCCCTTGTCGTCCTTGTGTCCCGACCCGTTGACCATTGTAAACATGATGGAGACATCCAGAGCGTAGTCGTTCTTGTTCTCTATGTCCCACACAAATACTGCCGCTGGGAGACTCGAGTCCTGAGGAGAGGCAACGATGCTCAACAGGTTTCTTCAGACATAAAAACTTACAGAAAAAAAACACAAAACTTGTGTACAGAAAACGCTTTAGGAGAACTATAAATCTGTTTTTGGTGTGGTGGAAAATTTTATTTCAGACTGATATCTCATAACTTTGTTAATCTGATGGTTATATTATGTTTTTCCTTTTCTTTTTGTCTGTGCACCACACCCAAGGTTAACTATTGTTTTCCACGGCTGCAAAAAGGAGCCAGACTGTCTCGTGTGTTTATGATTCTTTGTCCTCGGTATAAAAATGATGTGATGACTGTCTGGCAAAGACTCTCACTTTGACCTGATCAGGAGTCTGATTCTGTAAACCATGTCCTGACAGAGTGACTTTCACCTCAGAGGGTAAAGGTCACAGTGGAGATTTATGACAAGTTTGGGCTGAAGTTGTTAGGGCGCCAAATATTTTTATCAACACTGTAGATGAAGATGTGTTAAAAGCCTTCAAATAAACTCAGCTGTTACTGAGGGATATAAATAATTTCAATGTTTAATCTGAGCTAATTTATTGAAAGTGAAGGGTAGAACATCCTCTGTTAAGTATAAACTGGCTTTGTCAAAATAACCAGAGCCACAGTAATTCAGTCAGCCCAGGATCTCACTATTGTTTTTGTGATTTTTTTTTTAATTTATTTAAAAATATTTCCTCAGAATTATATCAATCACAAACGAAGTTAAGGCTGACGGAACAGTGAAGTAGAAGTAAAAATAATGCCAACTCTAACAGGTGGGAATTAGCAGTCACTTAATATTTTTGACAAAGTTTGTGGAAACTTTTGCAATAAATTCACAGCTAAGTGTTAGCGTGAAAAAATACAGGATCTGTTCATTTTTTTGCAAATAAATACATAAATAAAACCTTTTAAAGGGTGTCCTGTAGTCTATCTTCCTGTTACGTTGAGGGACATTTCTGATGGCCATTCTTCAAAATGGGAAAAACAAAAGAACTCCAAGCGAGGCAGATGGCCATTGAATTTCATAAGTAAAGATTTGACCGTGAGAAATCTGCTGCTTGTCTGAACTTGCTTACATCCTCAGTCTTAAATGTTTCAATTATTTCTCATGCCAACTCGTTGGAGCCTTTTTTTCTCCCAGAGGCTCTGGGAGCCTTTATATGGTTCACGGCTTTATGATATCTTTAAAATACCAGGATAATCTGCTGGACTTCATGTTGCAATTGCATCTAAAACAGGAAATCGATCCATAATATCTGCCCAAATGGGAATCTCTCAATATGTGTTCCAACCTTATATAATAGTAAATTGTTAATATGAAAAGACTAAGTGCTTTCCCACTGAGTAAAGAAGAACATACAGTATTAACAGTGGCGGCATCACCAATTGAAGGAATTATTACAATTTTACATTTCCAGAAAGATCTTGTCAGAATTTGTGTAACAGACGCATTTTTCAGGCTGAGCGTGCAGTCAGAGAAACGCCACCGACCTGGTAGTCATGAGGGATGACGGGGGATATCTGCCGACAGGTGAGGGTGACGTTCTGACCCGGCAGCTGGTACACGGTCCAGGCGCGGGGGTACAAGGCGTGATAGAAGGCGTACTCTCCGCAGTAGCCCCAGTTCCAGCCTTGCAGAGTGGGCGGACGCTCCACGGACAGAACCTGCTGGTAAACCGTTTGTCCTCCGCGGCGCAAACACACAGTGAACTGCAGCAGGAGAAGAAGACGCTTAGCTATGCTGATGAGTAAGATGGTATGATCAGCTTTAAAGACACACTTCTGAAGTCAAGTCTGCCTCCAGCAGATTCTGAAATAACAACAACAGTGATTGGGAAAGAAACGAGTTTTTCTCACCCTTTCCTGAAAACTGAATCAAGGAAATTCCAAGAAAACGTTTTTCAGTCCATAATTACTGTGCCTGTAAAGATGGCATCTCATTAAATAACTGTGTGCAATAAATTAAACCTGACTCAGTGATTGCATTTACAAATTAGACTACCGTAGACTCATTGCTCTTTAACTAAACAACAAATCTTTTTATTACACAGTCTGAATGAATCTAAAGATATAACACACATACTTTACTGTGTGTCAAGTAAAGTATTGACAGCCTTTTACTTGTCAATACAAAGTTCTGATCAAGATTTTCCTTCTACAAGGATTTTAACACACTATTTTGTGTAAATGTTTAGACTTTTTCTGCAGGACAATCCACCACTGCAAACATCGATGTGCATCATTGGTTGGCTCGCCAGCAAAGGCCTTAAAGATCTGACCCGAACACCACTGGGAACAATATGAACATTTTTATCTCTCTGTTGTTCACAGTGTAGCTCAAGTATAATGACATTAGAAGAAATAGTATCAGTCTATCTGCCAAGATAGCTGCCACTAGCTACCTCTAGTCGTCAAACAGCGTTACGTAAGATGATTGATAAGTGGCATTCTTTAGTTTCCACAACCAACAACTGGAAGTTTATCTAAACATGTGAATTTGTAAAGGTCTAGCAGCCTTCACTTAGCAAGTGGACTCAGGGAGTGACTCTTTGCTCAATACAGCTGCGGGGAAAAAAAAAAATCTACTCAGTGTCTCACTGAAAGTGTAACACGAAAGTAGACTTCGGCGTTTCTGAAACCCGTTTGCGGCCCACGCCTGGTATGGGCTGCCTAAAGTGTGCACTGCGTCTCACCGGCTAGTTGCTGCTCACTCCTAGTAAGACTGAAAGAAAGCTGTCACACTTTTCCCTTACTCATAAGAAAGTCAAACTGGGCTGTTGAGAAATATTTCCAGCCTTAAAAAACACCAACAGTCGTGATGGGAAGCTACACAAGCCCTGCTCATCACTCTTATTAGTTATTATAAAAGTACAGATGGCAAGGTTGGGCAACATGTCTGTTGTTACGTCAGCATGTGAGCTTCTTGTACTGTTATTATTCCATAAAAAACATATCGTCCTGTGTTTATTCTAGTCTACTACAAAAGCAAAAGGAGGCCCATTTTCCTTGCATTCCCAGTCAGATTCCCCATCATGATGACAAAGCAAACTCCAAGCAAAAGACTTTAGTGTTATGAGGTACCTGGTTGGCTATGACGGTTTTGTAGTGGTACATCCCAGGGTTTAGCTGCCATCTGCAGAACTCCCCCCTCCAACCTCTCGTAATGGTGCCGCCTCCGATACCGCCGAGAGGAGCACCTGAACATGCCAGCAGAAAGAGGAGAGTGATGTCAAAGGAAGGACGAACGGATGAGCTCGCTCATGGCTAATCCCAACTCTATGAAAACATGAAGGTTTAGTTAGCTCAGTACAGCTCTGCAGAATAACTAAAAAGTAATTCCAGTCTAACCTTAAACAAATCCAGTGAGTTTTGTCTAATGATTTATTGACTTCATACTATTACGGCAACCCTGGTAAAGATGTTTCCAAAAGGTTTTGGATAAATAGTAGTTATCCACTCTACGCTGCAGTTCTCCAACACCGAGCTCTGAATACATTTTTGTATTTCCTCAACCATCCTCACAAATTTAGGCCAGTAACCATGTCCTAAACCAAGCACACTGACACTTATTAAATGGTGAGATATATTGTCTTTCTGCTTTTGAAGAGAAACTGAGTTCTGTGTTATGCCAACAGAAAAACAGATTTACATTTGTCTCCTGTGATTTGTTAGGAATGACAACAATTGTGGCGCCTTTTATGTTGATAAAACAAATAATCCTTAACCACTGAATAAATGTACTTAAATTAAGTGCAGATTTAGAGATTAAGCTACTGGAATAAAAAATGTGTTTATTCAATTTTAATCCTTAAAGTCCAGCATGAACATGAACTGTTACATTTTTTTTCTTTCCCAGACCAATCCTGCCTTCATTAAAGATACTGTTGCCTTTATTACTGCACTCATCTCCACTGAAGGCAAAGCATTTCTTTGTGATCTACTGTAGCAGTTGTCTTACAAAAAAACAAAAATAACTAACTATTTTTCTCTATAACTGAATCAAACTAACCATATATTTGCCGCAGAGGCAGAGCTCGAAACATATCGATGAATGGAGCCTTCTTCTCCACTTGAGTCTTCTTGTACCACCATTTAAGATACCTGGAAAACATGCAGAAGAACGTTAAGTTGTGAAA
This sequence comes from Brachyrhaphis roseni, assembly GCA_903066815.1. Lineage (NCBI taxonomy): Eukaryota > Metazoa > Chordata > Actinopteri > Cyprinodontiformes > Poeciliidae > Brachyrhaphis > Brachyrhaphis roseni. The sequence goes on from CAEFZY010004204.1 coordinate 18,179, forward strand.
ACTTTGCACTCTCACTTTAAGTGAGGAAGATGAGTCAGTTGATTCTTCTTTATTAGAAGAATGAGGAGGCGCAATGTCGGGGAAAAAAAGGCAATGAATAAAAAATTTTACACAATTTTATGACATGTCAACAAGATTACAACAGCGGGTTAGTCCATAAGATGATCAATGCCTTCCTAAACAATTCCGCTCGATTTTCATCTCCCTTCACAGCTCTGTCTGAGGTTTCTCCCATATACTTGGATTCCTCCAGTAGAATTTCAACAGTGTCAACCAGTGAACAAAAGGTGACGTTATGAACCTTTATGATGATTTTTGATGTTGTTTTAGGATTGTAATCTGTCAGTAGTTTTAGAGATGGCAGTGGAGGAAGTGAACGAAGCCGTTCAGTCCGTGTTAGCCATCTTCTCTCTTTGCAGTGAAGGACGCTTGTTTACAGTGCAGGCGATTTCAGGCAAGCTTCATAGCATCAAGCTGGCTCATTACGTACGTCACTGCCAAACGTTTAAAGTTTTAAACTTCAACCAAGGCCACGCCTTCAGGAAGAAATTGTTTCTGTTAATATAGTTAGTTTAGCTGTCCTACATAGTCACATCATTGTCACATTGCATATCAATTCTGAGTATCTGGACATTACTCTTAATAGTGTGTTTCTCACACTCCTCTAATAGACGAGTCTTAAGTTAGAGAGTAAAATTTGATACGTCTAGATGTGTGTGTTCCACATAAACATAAGTGTTTATGGCTCAGCTGTGTGTTATCTCAGCTATGTGACCTCGCCGTCTTCCACTGCACTCCACCATGAGATAACATCTCCACGGCAGAGGCTGACCTGTTACCCTGCTCTGACTGTTCCAGATGAGTATTCATATCGCCTAAGGAGAAAGCCTCCTCCTTAAATTGACAAATTTTCTATCTTAACATGTCAAAATATATATATAAAAAAGTGAATAACCTGAGTAGTTTAAACAAAAGCAGTATATTTTACTTTTACAAGCCCCAAACTGGTAATAAACAAACAAATTTTCTCCCAGCTTCTTCTTGTTTCTCTGCTCTCTGGAGCTACAGGAGTTTCCAGGCCTTTAGCACACTCAGCCAAAGCAGGACACACACGCACACAGAGAGAGAAAATAGAGGGAATTGTGCAACTATACAAAGGATGGACTTGTAAAACGAGGCCAGCACACTCACAGTCTCAGGTCTGCTTCATCTGAGAGCTGTTAATAGTGTGCTCACAAACGTGTGTGTCTAGCCGTGACGCGGGGTTGCCCAGTCAAATATTAATTAGGCAATGTAACAAACCCGTTCAAGCTGCTTGCAGTGCCCGGATAATCTGTTTATGCTCCGAGCTCCGAATGGAAACACGACGGCTTTTCTGATAATATGCAAAAAAAAAAGAAAAGCAGCATAAAGCTGCATCTGTTGTTGTACAGTGGTGTTTTCTAATACAGGAAATACGCTCAGCACTGCTGATGTGCAGAACCAACAGCCCACGATGCATTTAACCTACATTTTTCAGGCGACACAATTCCCCATTTGTGTTTCGTTGTGAAAGATCAACAAAGGATTAGCAGCTTTATTACACTTTTACAACATAATGTGAGGCTTTTTTTTTTTGCAAACTGAAATGACAAACCATCTCACAGAAATGGATCAATGCTAAATCCAGTGATTAATCAGTGAGTAAGAACAAAACGGTGAAAAGTGGATCGTTTGAATTCCAGCAGCACATATTTCTATTTTGCCTTAATTCAAACCTCCTGAGTCAGAACTTGCTGTAGGGTATGTCTCTAACAGCTTTCCACATCTAAAAACTGATTGTTTTTGACCTCTTTTTATTTATTTTTTTATAAAACGTATCATCATCTGTCCGATTGAAAGGAGAAAACTACCTGAACATAAACTTCCACGGTTTACTACAGGCTTACGTCTGTTTTAAAGCCTCCAAGTTCCTCACATAATAGCTGAAATTATACTGAAATTACATAACACGAAAGTGGATTCTGATCACCGATTACATAACTTTTCAAGACAAATTGTTCTGCAGGATTTTACTTTAGGGCATCAAACAAGAGGGGCTGAACAGAAATGCCCATCATTTCGATTCAAGATAAAATTCTCAATGAGTTCAACAAATATGAACACTTCAGCCAGGCTTGGCAAATCTGCTGACAATGCAGGTCTGACATCAGCAACCAGCTGTGAACAATACCTCCGCATAAAGAAAGCTCAGGCTGTACTGAGGCCGAGATGAATGGACTCGACCAAAGCGTGTCATTTGAAGCCACTGCGGGCTCAGACTATTGTCAGGACACTGCTGTTTGCGGCCCCGCTGAAATGCAAACAATGGTCCTCGACCCAGTCCAGATATGTGAACACAGTGCCGACCTTCAACCCAACCCAGGTGAGCTTTGCTTTGGCTGCCAGTTTGCTGAAAACTCCCAGTAACCATTTCTTAAGAAAAATTAACAGTATTGACTGCAAGTCTAGATATTCTAGAACACTGAGCTGGAGGTGATGTTCTCTTTGAGCAAAGGTTATTCAGCGCACCAGTTCTGATGCCATAAATCTTTGCAATAATTAACAAAAGCTGCCATGGCAACAGGGCCGACTGAGGCACACCCTGTATGAGCTCTGCAAGAATCACTGTAGGCTTTCTACGTGGTCCGAAGTGACCGTTTGAACTGGTTTTTAGGGAACTCGTAGGATCTCAGGGAAGCACAAATAAAGAAATGAAACAACTTCATTGTGCTTGCTCCCAAAGTAAGGAACCCTCAGACTTGCGGTATGTCATATTACGTTTGGAAGCACAATGCTAACATATTTTATAGAGAGTCTGGTGAAAACATGAAGCGCTGCTCCAGTCACATGTTCAGAATATATTTGATTGCAGCAAGTAAAGGCTGCATAGTGGGCTGCTGAATATGCTTACTTTGCACAATCAAGAGCATTCATACTGGAGTATTTCTAACAATGCAGCGCCCTGAAAATCTATTTATACCCACTGAACTTTTTTCACATATCATCAGAACTTAAAATACTGTTTGTTCACTAATGGATGTTCTATGACATACACATTATTTACTAATTAGGTGACTTCTGAAGGCAAATATTTGCACTGGCTTATATTTAAGGACATGTGAGTAGAAGAGGGGGATGGGATTGTACATAAGAGCACTCCAAACATTTTAGAAAATTAAACATAACTTATTTTCCTTTCGCTTGCATTCCTTTGTGTTGATCCGTCTCCTTAAAGAAATAAAAGAGACCACTGCTGTTTCTTGTAATCTCATATATTAGGATCATACAAGGACTTCAAAGCCTTTCTTTCAACAAGACCAAAATGCAACATCTGGAAAGTAACTCTAAAATGACCTTATTAGGATCCTTTACTGCAGGAGAGGTTTTGCATTTACTTAGAGAACAACTAAACACTCTGATATTTGGACTTGTAGCTGACCTAGATTCAGTAGGTCGGAAATATTTCTGAGAAATATTTCTCGGAAATATTTCTCGGAAATATTTCTTCAGAGAAAATGTCACTGGTGCTCCGTTACAAGGAAAACACCAAAATGGCAAGGGTTGCTGCTAGATTTATACCAAGACTGTATAGGCATCTTCTTAGGAGAGCTTCTGAACACTGGTTTAACATGTTTTGTTTTTGTATTTTAATTTATCTCTGTGTCTTACCTTATTCCCAGGCCGATGTGATCCATAACATTGGACAGCGAGACATCTTTGGCCTGAAAGGGCTTCCTCTTCTCCTTGAATTCGTGCGCCAGACAGATCCGCCACCCCTCTTTGGGCACCCCTTGTCCCATTTCCTTAGAGACGCATCTGCTCATGAGGTCCGCTGTGGACTTCTCGCCCCACTCCGAGGTCATATCTGCACAACTTTTAACCTAAAGGAGCTGAAAAAACGTGGTGAACGGGATTTACACACAGAGAGCTGCCACCACCTTTAGTAAACTGAACAAGCTCAGTGAGGGTTTTCACCACCGAGGTATAAGGTGTTACAGGTGTCTCTCCACTGGAACTAATACACTGGATTGGATGAGTCAAAGGGGGCGACCTGATGGACTCTTGATATATGAGCAGTTAATGTTTGTTCTGCAGGGTGGAGGCTCTGGTGCCATATTTCTGCTACAGCAGTGGGAGCATCTCAATGGGGTTCCAGTGTGGATTTGCCCCTTCTTCAGGAAGTGCTGCAGAACCCTCTGTTGATCAGCATGAGCTCCTGCAGCACGGTAGAGAGTAAAACAACGCGTTTAACGACAAAACACGAATTCATGTATCCAGAAAGCCTTACAGAGATTATTTCTCAGCAAGCATCCCTAGAATTTCAACACGTCTACATTTGACAATACTCCCAGCAATTTTTACCTCCTTAGTCAACAAGTATTAGCTTAAAACATCCATTTGCTTTGGGGATAAGGCACAGCGAAACCCGAGGCAACCTGCTAACCACAACGAATTGTTTGTATTTGTTTAAAAAATACCTGAGTTGCAGCGTCAACGCGACATAGCGGAAAGCCGACCTCTCTAAAGAGGCTGTAGCTCTTTTCAGGGAGGAGCTCCAAATGTAAATCCTCTACCGGCTGCGCGGAAGCTAATTTTTACCCGCGTCTTGACTTGCAGGGACAGGCTTCCCCTTGAAACTGCCGGAAAACATTTCGTTTCACTGTGTTCAGCGTGATCTACGTTCAACTTGTACATTCAATACGTGTATTGCAGCTACAACGTTGTTGTTCATATCGAGGAGTTTTAAAGTAACCATTGAAAAATGTCATAGAAGTAAACTGTGCCTGACAAAATTTGACTCTGGAGAGCGGAGCAAAAATATATAGAAAAGGATGCGCTTGTACCATTTTAACAAAAAAAAAAAAGAGACAGAGGTTAGGTATATTCCAATTTGTCATACTTTACAGCTTTATATATTATGTTTTAATTCATTTGTAAGTCGGTATGTACGAATGTTCTTCCGTTTAATTATAACGTTTTCATCAGTATTCTGCCATTGTCGCTCTGCAACTGCCCCTTAGTAATTTGCTGCATGTCTTATGGCAAGCTGTTTGTGTATTTAGTCGAAATGAGGTCTCCGAATTTCGCACAAGACCTCGATTTTGACTAAAGTCCATGTGATTTGGGTTAGGACTGATGACGAGCCCGTGAGATGAGTTTTCCGCTAGACTTCAGACAGGGACAGATTTAGGAGGCTAGCACACAACAGCTTTAAGGTGTTCATAACTCACAAATTCAGTGGAAGGTTTGAACCTAATCAGCAGTTCCTCACAAGAGTGTTCACATCCTGTTTTTTCCTGTTGCAACCACAAACTTAATGATTCAGAGTGGAAGTGGAAGGAAATAAAAACCTGAAATCGTGGTGTGTTGTATTGTACTGTACTGTATTACGATTAGCCCCCTGAGCCAATACTTTTTAGAACAAAGTAGGCCTATACTTTGTTGCACTTTATAGGTTGGAAAGTTTTGGGGAATATTTCTACCAACTTTACGTATCTAGACACTGATATTTCACCCTCATCCCTCTTTGCAAAATAACTAAAAACAGTTTTTTTAGGACTTGCCATTACAGGTGGTTCTAGCCAGTTTGGCGCCCTGGGTGAACACCTCAAACTGCTCCTCACCTCAATGGTTCGCTGTCATGACATTCACAGCCTGGCCAGTGAAAGCGGAAAGGGAGCCGAGGCTCATGCCACCCCCTGACAACATGCCGCCCTGGGTGGCTGCATCTCATCAGAAACTTATACTACTTGCCATACATTCTCAATCGAAATTAGGATTTGGAAATTGGGAAATTAGGAGACTTGGACTAGGCCATTCTAACATAACTTGTGCTTTGGTCTAAAACATTCTTATGTTGTATTGGAGTCATTGCTCTGCTTAAAGGTGAACCTCAGATCCAGTTTTATGTCTCTTATTGCAGCCTCTAATAAGTTTTTCCCTGCATTTAGCGCCATCCCATAGTTTCACTTCCGTGTCTCTACTGCTGACAAATGGCATAGACATAATAATTATTGTGATCAATTATATTACTTTACATCTGTGACAAATGGTGCTTTCTAATATTCGTCGTCCTACAAACAACGTGGCCGACACATATACTTTCCCTGTGAATATTTTTTTTTCTTTTAGCCATGCAATTAAAATATATAACACAGACAATATAATTTGTGTTTTAAAACAATCATTATTTTTTAAGAAAATTACTTGTATTTTTGTACTTTTCAAAATATTAGAGAGGTTTTATTTTTCCATGGTTTGTGATTTGGTGCGCAGGAGCGGAAGTGGATGACAGCCTTTTTTATTTTTTTCCCCCCAGTTTTGTTTACTGTAGCTTCGGCGCTAGCAGGGTGAGAGAGCTATGTTTAGTTTACCCAAAGACACAGTTAAATTGTCCTAATGTGTCTAAAGAAGTAATTTTAGGCGCTCTATTGACTTGAAACCCTTAAAAGTCTTACTGCAAGCTCTCTTGACGTCGAGGTACGTAAATACGACTTGCTGTATAATCAACAAAGTCCAGCAAAAATTGAGACCGAAGAAGTTAACTTCTTCATACTGACAGGCTCGTAAACAGTGTGGTAGTTTATGTTCAGAAGTCTCTAGTTTTTCTTTTTAAGCGTTTGGAGATGTGTTGAGGTAGCGTTGGTTTTGTCTAACGGTCCAGATGATCGAGGTGGTGGCCTCCATGGCCCGGGGCCCCGTGTTCCTGGCCGGGGAGCTCCTGGAGTGCCTCATAACCTTCACGAACCCGATGTCTCACCTCTCCACCTCGGCCAGCAGGTACGATTTTTCTCCTGTGAGATTTTATTTATTTATTTATTTATTTTCAAATTATATGGCTTTATCACATGGATGTGTCGTTTATCTTGTATGATAGTGTATAGAAAATTGTCATCAGAGAGCCGGAGAGCAATCAGCTAATTCAGAGCTGTCAAACTCATTTTCATTTTGGGCCACATCAAAAATCTGAATGTTCTTAAAGGGCCGGTTGAGCCAGAATGTATTGATAAATCCTAGTAAACTGTTAAATTATCAATAAGTAGATGTTCCTCCAAGATTTTGTGATTGTTTTAGTGTGTTTTTTTTTTTTAAATCACATTACAGATTTTGTGGTGCCAATTTTGAAACATTTATAAGGATTTTTTATGATATTTGCTGTAATGTCTTAATGTGACTTTTTGTCACTCGCTGTATCAGCTACGCACTATAACTTGACATCAGGTAAGGCTTCAGTAAAATCTGAAAAAAATGTGGAGAATCTGTTGATTTTGTGAGAATTTTGCAGATTGGTGAAAAACCGGAAGGGCTTATTAAAGTAATTTTGAGATTAGAGGGCCACATGAAAAGCTTCGGCGGGCCAGATTCGGTCCCCGGGCCTTGAGTTTGACACAAATGAGCTAATTATAGCCAACAGAATGTATTTATAGAGCAATTTTCATTCAGTTGAATGCATCTAAAAGTGCTTTGCAAAATTTGGAAACAATTAAGTGTTCACGCACAAAAAAAACATTAACTAAGTATATATCATAAAAATGATTTGATGTGTCTTTTTTTTAATTGAAAGATGGCATAAAAATGTAAACGGAGAAAAGTAATTGCAGGTTTATTTGTAATGAGGTGAAAAAGCAAAGACGGATTTGAAGAAGGTAAAAATAAAGTTGACTATAAAACATACATTATCCACAAGATAAATAAACAGAACTAAAACCTGAAACGGCACTAATTCTAGGATTAAATCAAATATCGTAAAAAAGAAAGGGTATGAAAAAGATACACAATAATTAAAGCTTCAAGATCTAAGAACAAAGCAAAACCCTAGTAAATACAAGTCCACGTTTTCATTTTGCTTTTTACAATATCAACACTATATTTGTCCTCAGTTCCTGAGGACGCCTGGACCAAAGAGGGAGACTGTAATAACAAAAAGATTCCCCATTGTGAATTTTATTTTTAACTTCAGGTGCAAACAATCTACTTTGTAAAAGCAAATCACTCAGTAGTAGAAGTAGCACAGCAATAACATGTTTATCTTGGGACACAGTGAAGACAATGTGGAGGGAGGAAATCTCCAAAGCTCACTGTTGCAGAACTGCAGCACATTTTTTTCAAACTGCCAGTATGCTTCTCTAATGATGATAATTGTCACATATTTATACAGAGAGGTGCTAAAGAATGCTAATGTTGCTCTCAGTCAATCAGCCTGCCCCAGTGTAACCATTGTCTCCTGTGTGGCAGCGAGATGTTGGCATGGGCCAGCGCCCAGATCCACTGCCAGTTTCATGCCAGTGAGAACAGAGTGGCCCTGCCGGCCAAGGGCAACAAGCAGGACGTCCAGGCCGACAGCGACACCGTGCTGATTCCAAGCAGAGGTGAGCTCGGTGACATCAGAGCGGGGCCGAAGGTCCACTTTCATGTGTCCGATATCTTATCAGCAACATAGCAGGGCTTCCACCAGCGATTATTTTCGTTACTGATTATTCTATCGTTGTTTTCCCCTGATGATTAATCAGAGGTGAAAAAAGGCACATGTTGTAGAATTTTCATTTAAGTATTTTTTATGCCATGTTAGAAATGCATTAAATTATTGCAGATAAACAATAATTTTTGTTTATCTGCAAAAATTATTGTAGATAAACAATAATTTTGTTTATCTACAATAATTTTGTAGATAAAATTATCTACAAAATTAGATAAAATTTAGGCAACAAAAATGCAATTTTGTTGCCTAAAATGCAATTAACACTTTATTTAGTATTTCTTCAGAAAAAAAATAAATATTTTTTATTTTTTACATTTTTTTTCTGCTTGACTCAACGTCAATACAATGTAGGGCTGACCTGGTGATTATTTTTGGGGGGTTTTCTTCTATTTTTCAAAATTTTAACTAGGAGAAGGTAAAGCTATGCCATCTGGGTAGAACATAGCCACAAAGATTTTTTTAACTTAAATGTAAATATCTATAATTTTTGTACAGTTTTGACATAATTAATGCTGAGTCTGTATACAATGAATCTATTACTAAGTTAGACGACCGTTATTTTGGTAATTGATTCATCACGATTAGCCTGATTAATCGTTTCAGCTCTACAGCGTATATGTATTTTTTAAGTACGGATATCTCTGAAAGGGAATTTGGCAAAAACTTATTAGTAATAAATAAATAAAGAAATTTAAATATTAGGTCCAAAGATAAGGATTTAGAATGTGCCACCAAGTCTTCATCTTTATTTTTTGCAGGAGAACGAGGGCAGTGTGTGCTGGACACACCTCCCAAAATCCTGTTCTGTGACCTGCGGCTTGATCCCGGAGAAAGTAAAACGTGTACGTTATACATGATTTCTGTGTTTTTTTTTTTTGTTTTTTTTATCTTTGTGTCTTTTACATATCCACGTATACCTGAGATCACCTATAGTGATTATCTTTTGTATGACTTAGTCAGTCTGTGATAGTACCAGAATGCTTTCTGTTGTTGCTTTGAGGTTTATTGGTTGTTTTTGTACAGCTTTATGAATTTTTTGCTAAATGAAATTTAAATATTGGGTGTAGAGGGTTTTGAGCATAGAATATTTTGGCTCTGACTGTTACTGGCTGGCGTAAAATTAAAAAATCTGGTCAGTGAACGCATCATGCACAAGCACTGCAAGCTAGCTGTGCTAACAACAAATCTAAGATTCTTGTTAGCATAAAATATCAACTCTAATTATTTTGTTTCTTTTCCAGAATATTAGTAAAACTCACTTGTATCCTGTGACTCTGCCTGTGTTATCGTTCCTAAATAGTGATTGAAATTGGCTAAAATTTGTATTTGTCGCTAAGATGATACCCTGATCTCTGCATCTGTATCACATTCACAACAGATTTATTTTGTTGGTTTTTATTTCTGCTTTCCACCACACGACCTTCACAGACTCCTACAGCGAGCTGGTTCCTGTAGATGGACCTCCTAGTTTCCGCGGTCAGGCAGTGAAGTACGTTTACAAGCTGACCATCGGCTGTCAGCGAGTCAACTCTCCCATCAAGCTGCTCCGAGTTCCTTTCAGAGTCCTGGTTCTGCAGGGTGAGAGAACTTTGGATCACTTCCGGTTGCGTTTGCTTTTATTTTGTCCGACCCTCTGTTCTTAGATTTGTGAGGAAATTCAGTGAAGAATGAAAACTGATGAAATTAGACTTTATCTTATCTAACCCACAGGAATGCCAGAGCCTCCGTTTCCTCAGGATGAAGAAGTTTCTCCCTCCAACCCATTTCTGGAGGAAGAGGAAGTAAGCCGGCGAGATGCGACAGCTTTGGAGAGAGCGCTGGACATGCTGATGGTCACCACCTCCAGACGATGCCCTCGTAAGTTGTTCATCAGCTTATCTTTCTTTGTTTGTGTGTTTCTTTTTTTTTTTTTCTCTTCTTTCTTTCTGTATTTATTTTTCTTTGTCTTCTTTAATTTTTTTCTCTCTTACTTTATTCGTTTCTTTTTGTTTGTCTGTTTTCTCCTTTGTCTCTTTCTTTTTTCTTTGTTTTCTTTTTTCTGTTTCTTTATTTCATTAAGAACTTCTTTATTTTCCTTTTTCTTTTATGTACTTGTTTATGTATTTATCTTTCTTTGTTTTTTCTGTTCTTTCATTATTTACATATTTCTTTTATTTTTTTGTTTTTTGTATTTTATTTATTTTTCTCTATTTAAATTTTTTGTCTTTTATTTATTTCTTATTTCTTTCTCTTTTGTCTTTCTTTTTATGTTTTTTTTAAAGGATACTGATAAACAAAACTGTGCAGTGTCACTCTACGGATGCATATATGTATTTACATAAACATTAATAGTAGATCAGATCAAAACAAAACTGTCTTTTTTTCTACCTTTCCATCATTTGTACTTTACACACATTTCCTCTGCTCTTCGTCACACCCAGACATGTTTAATATCACCAACACGCGAGGAAAGGTGGCAAAGTTCTGCATCTTTAAAACCGTTTACAGACTGGGAGAGGACATCGTCGGCACCTTCAACTTCTCCGAGGGAGACATTCCCTGCCTGCAGGTGAGTTTACTGTGTAGTTGTAGCATTGCTTTCCAATATTTATCTTCTAAATTGCTTCGAATGTGTTTCCTAGTATTCGGTGAGCCTGCAAAGCGAGGAGGAGATCCAGCAGCAGTACCAGCGGCGCCCCGGACAGGCCATCAGCGTGACCGGACACGGCCGGCACCTGGAGTCCTGCCTCCACACCGCCTCCAGCCACTTCTCTCTGCCCATACCGCTCAACGTCACGCCGGGCTTCAGCACAGACATCGGTCAGTCGGAGGGTCGCGTTCCGACGTCAAGTTGTTTAAAATGCTTTCGAAAATCCCTCTGAAAGTTTCAGACCATCAGAAATGTTCAAATTGATTTCAGTCGTAGTCATATTTTTATAAGCCTCCATTTAAAGAGAAGTTATACTCATAATGAGGAATTTATTTAATATAAATTAAAGGCTTTTAAAGTCGTATTTCTGTCATTATTCTGTCATAGAGGAAAGACTTTACCTTAAGTGATACGTAGAAACAATAATTCGGTGCACACATTTTAATTTATTTTAGTTTTTTTTTCTAGGAACAGGTTCTAATTCACACATACATGCTTGATGTTATACATGTACCTTCACGTAATATTTAATTATCTGTTCTTTATGAAGGTTGCAAACACTCTACAGATTTCTTGTAGTATTTGTTGCAACTGTAGCAGTTATTATATTTTTAGGCCATTTTCTTTTTCTACCTCTTTTGTTATTAGCAATTCATTCATCAAACATTTTACTTTAAGAGTTTTTAGACACCATCTTCATCGACTCTCCTTCCTCTCGCTCTTCAGTGACTCTGAGGTGGCGCCTGCACTTTGAATTCGTCACGGCCCGTGAGCCTATGGAACCGCCCACCGTTCTTCAGAACCAATCGGAGGTGACCGTCTGGGCCGGGGCGGAGCACGTCGACGTGGACACCTTCAGCTGGAACCTGCCCGTCAAAGTGCTGCCCACAAACCCAGCGCTGGCGTCCTACGTGTCCCAGTTCACTGGCACCAACAGCATCAACATCTGACCTCTAGAGCTGCACAGTTTTAAAGACTCGTGTGAGTGTGTGTGTGTGTGCGCGTGTGTGTGATTTCCTTTTACAGGTAACTAATATTTGCACAGAGTTGCATATTTCCAGAAGAAATAAGCATCCGGAGTTGGTGGATTCAAATTGTATTGAAACAAACTGTGTACGTCGCCTTTCTTTCTTGGCTTTTTAAAATTTTTAGAAAAATGCAACTTTTTCTTTTTGGTGTTTATTTATTTCTGAGACTCCTTTATGCAAGAACAGCTTTTATTTTTTATTATTTGAAGCTAGCATTACTCATACAAGATGCTTTTCTCTGTACAAGTTCTTTTCTTTGAGCTCGTGTAAGAAGCACAAGAATATATTAAAAGTTTAACCTCAAATTTTCTTTACTTATTTTACACAAGAGCGTCATCTCCAGGTTAAATGAGTTACAGCAGAAAACAGGTAAACAGAAATACATATAAAATATGCATTCTTGCTTATATTTACATTACTACATTGTTTTGACAAAAGTTTTGTTAGCAAAGAACATTAAATCAGTTAAACATGCAAACGCTTTACTGAATTTTTAAAGTACGGTTGATTATGGAAATAAAATAGATTCAAAAGAATGTCGAATATTTACTTTAATACTTGCAAGAAGAATACTGAGTAAGAAATGTCATACATAAACACAAAAGGCTGCTTTTCTGAATTTTTGTTCAGACAGATTGTTAATACGGAAACAGGCCAAGACTCACAGACGGTGTTTAATATAGGTTCATTAAAACAAAAAAGGCATTTTCTGATATTTAGGTGCAGGTCCAGCTGCTGTTGGTCTCTGTGCGGATCCCCCCGTCAAGCTGCAGCTGGAGCGATCCGTGGCTGGGGTCCCTGTCCGTTTCACCCGGGGTGCACGGCAGGCGGGGGTCGGCTGTCTGGACCAGAAACACTTTGCAGGTCACTGGCTCCACCTTCACCTCACACCAGGCAGGGAAGTCCACCGGTCGATGCACCCTGCACAGTATTAGACACGGCCTTTGTGCGCAGTTCAGGATTCCTTACACTGCATGTTTTTAATGTGTGTGTTGTTCAAAAGTGCAGGAAAAAAATAGCTATAAACCATTACTGTGTGCTCTAAATACAATAGATATCAACCTGCTTGTTAAAGCCTGTATTTGTTCAAAAAAATATAAAACTTCTCACATGAAGATCAATTATTTCATGTATTCTAAACATCTAAAGCTGAATTCTAGGTCAGCAGTGTTTTGTTTCTAAATGAAAGGTACGGCTCCCCACCCAGGGCACCATTACTAAGGAGTGGCACCACAAGCACACACAAAAAAGTATAATTAAAATGTTAGTTACTCCTGTGATGTCTAATTGGGCTCGTTTTCATTTTTCACTAATGGCGCGTTAGACAATACTGTGTGGCTTTGCACTGCAGACGGGTAAATGACAGATGAAGCAGTGCGACTCAGTTTATTATTTGTAGTAAAAAAATAAACTTAATTTAATTAAAAAGTACAAATTTAGACTGATCAAAGTTGCAATTAATTATTGGTCCCTTATCAAAGATTTATAAATTCATTAATTCTTTATCGTATTTGTAAAACACTAAACTACAAATACCTCCAAATATATA
>CAEFZY010004209.1:0-22530 GCA_903066815.1 Brachyrhaphis roseni
TCGTTTGCTGTGCGCTACCTGCTTTAAGCCCCTGTGTTCTGCTTCGCAGTGCTGCCACAGTTGTGGACTGTTTATTCCTGGTCAACCATTATTAAATATCTCATTTTCTACTGCTAACCTGGGTCTCCAGCGTCTGCCTCACCACCACCTCACCACACCCATTCATGACATACAGTCAAGAATAAAGAACTGGAACTGTTGCGTTAATAAGCCTGTTGTATTGTGGGCAAATTAATGTCCACCTGCAAGTGTGCTATCCTGGCATTCACTTCAGGAACCAGAGTAATAAACAAAATCTATCATAATATGAGTATATTTTTTGCTGCAAATGTTGTAACATATACAAATAAAAGTACACATAAATACATAAAAACGATAAATAAGTCGTTAATGCAGCCAATTGACTTCGTAGTGCTTGAACAATATTGGGGTCACAGGTCTCTCTTCATAACCAGAATCAGGATTTATTGTTTATTGGTAACTGGTGCATTAAAGCAACACTCATGTTAAACAACAGAGACAGAAAATAAAGATACACGTAACTAGAAAGAAAGCTGACATAACAGCAACAACATACATAAATCACAAAGAAAATCTCATATATGCTTAACTTGTATTTCTATGTCAGTGAAAATAGTTTAGTGTGTAATTTAGAGAAAAGTTGCAGTATAAGTGTTTTAAATAATGAGTAGTTTTAGCAGAACAATTCAGCCCGGCACAGCAGGTGGGCAGCACATAAACTAAAAACTAGTAAATCTGTCCCAGAGGACATTGGAGTGCTTAAACCCTCAAGAACATTTAGTGCTTTCTAGAGAAGGAGTTGGATTTCCAGGTGAGAAAATGATTAAAAGATGTGGCACAATTAGACGAGAAGAAAGATTTAAATAGTGTTTAAAGCATTAAGTCTAAGGTGTGCAACTTGTGGCTCCAGGGCCCCCGAGGCCCCTCCAGTGGCTCTGTGACATTTGGCAAAACAAACTTTTGAAAGAACCCAATAACAAAAAACATAAATAATGTTGCAACATTTTAGTAAGTAACATTTTCTATGTGTTTTCTACATATTCTACGCAACACCTGCATAGAATTCCTGCATTAGAATCATGTTAATATTCAAGTATTTAAGGCGTTCATAGAGTTTTTGTGGTTTTTGTTTATTTCTTCTTCATTTTCCACCAACATGTCACATTCAGTTAAGGGAAATAATTTGTTCTCCTTTTGCAAATGTTTGTTGGTTTTCTTGATTTTGAAAAGTAAAAAAAATATAAATGTATATCTCTTTAACCTTAAACAAAGTAACTGTATTTATTTATAGAAGTACTTGTAAAACCTTAAAAGCCATCTTTTTTTGTAAACCACCATAGGGTTTAGTGGCTATAGACAGATTTAATTTAGCAAGAACAAAGGTAGAAATAAGTCATGGATCATAAACATTGCTGACCTCTGCACTAAACAATGAAAAAACATGCCAAGAAAGAGATTGCAAATTAATTGAGTGACAGACAGAGTTATAAAGTAATACAACATCGGGATAAAGTACCTTATGAGAGCCAAAATAAGCACGAAGACATTCAGATTACTGCTCAAAGTGTTGGAAAACATCTTCCCAGTTCTCAGTTTGCCACATGTTAAGGAAAACCAGTCACAGAGTGAGTGGGAGACCAGTACTTAATCCAATCCCCCAAGTAGATGAAGGTAATTTAAATTGTGCAGTCTACGCCATGGAATGCAAAATAAACCACAGCTGATGAGGCGTCCTCATCCAGCATGGGTTAGGTCAGCTTGTGTGCAGCTCTGTGGATTATTACCTGCATGTCAGAACAGGTGGGGGGCAAGGGGCAAGCCCTGTCCTGACCCCAGATCAGAGCCGGATGACAGCTGGTCTGTCTTTTCTGTCTGTGCCCCGAGGATGGACAGATTCTGCCTCCATCCTCAGCCTCTGTCTGTGTTTCTGAGCACACATCCATCTCTTACTTCTTTACCCCAACCCTTCCTTCTCCTCGCTCCTCTCTGGCTCCCCTCCGCTTTCCTTTTTTCTCACTCTCCCTCTCTTTATCTGCCCAAGGCTAAACTCTCTGACTCATTCTGGTGCACCCCTCCTGCTCTGCAGAGGTTGCCATGGCGTTAGGAGTAGAGAGGGGTATTTGTGTGCATGTGTGCATGTCTGTTTGTCTGTTGAGGAGCTTCAGGCAATTACCAATGGGCCTGGGGTCAGCGCCTGTGACCTACCTCCTCAGCTTTTGCACCTTCTCTTACTGTCATCCCTGTGCATTATTCAGCTGCCTTCCTAATTCCCAAGGATCATCTATTATTTCCTTCACCACAGTATATCGATATATATATATATATATATTTTTTTTACATTTGCTCCCAGGTGGGACCCAGAGTGATGGAGATGCAGCCATGGGCAGTGAACAAGCCGTCCTTCTCAGCAGAAATCGGTCGCATCATCACGTATATCACAAGGCCACAGGTAGGCTTGACAAAAACACCTGAAACTCAACAAATACAGCCATTTTAAGATTTCGTACCAACGGCGAACTGTCTAGGCCTGCAAAAAGTTATCTCGTCAAATTTTCCAGTGTATTCCTAAATTTATTATTTAATGTTTGTGCAAAACTATATTTAAAGTTTAATGTTTTGAGCTGAATAATGCAAATTTTACAACTGTATTGCAGACATTTCTCTAGTTTTCTACAATCTCTTCAGCCACAACAAGGCACTAATGAGAAGGAACTGTAAATGAAAAATCCCACATTAACTTGCAATGCTTTGAAAAAGTACTAATACCCCTTTAGCCTTTCACATTTTGTCACATCACACCTTGAGCTTCAGGGTATTTCAATAGGATTTTATATAAAAGAACAGAACAAGTCGAAAGAAAACTGTAAGTTGTTTTCCAAATTTTGTATGAGTACGTCTTAAAAGTGTGGCATGCATTTGTATTGTTGTCAAACAAAGTTAATATTTTGTAGAGCTATACTTTTGCTGCAGTCATGCATGCAAGACTTATAGGGTTCTACACCATGAGCTTTACAAGTCTGGAGACTGAACGTTTTGCTCAATCTTCTTTGCATAATAGCTCAAACTTAGATTAGATGGAGCATGCCAGTGAACAACAGTTTTAATGTCCTGTCACAAATTTAGGCCTTTGACTTTTCAAGGTTTAGATTTAAGGGTATCAGAGTAAAGCAGGTTGAAAACAAATGCACATCACACTTTTCAGATGTGTATTTGAAAAAAACGGGGGAAAAAAACCAATCGAAAACCATGTAACTATTTTTTGTTTCACAAATTTGCACTTATTTGTTAGTTTGTGCGGTAAAATCCAATGTAAACATATTAAAATTATAACACAACAAAATGTGGAAAGGTTAAAAGAGTGTGAATACTTTTGAAAGGCACTGTCATCTGAAATTTTTAGGTAAATTGTAAAAACAAATTAGTGTTAGCAGCAAAAAAAACTCAACAGTTGAGAAAAAAGTTGAGAAAAAAAACTAGGTTTTAAGAAAAAAACTTTCTGTTTTCAATCACATCTTCGACAGCTCAGCATTGTAACCCTTCAGGAAGACGCCCCCTTTGCAATCAACTTGTCCACCTGAATCACCAGTCAGACTCACATATGTATCATTTCTTGGAGGCATCCAGGAACATTTGAGCATAGAAGAGGCTGCAAATTTATGTAGGAGATAGATCTTGCCAAAATTGAACACTAATCAATAATGAAAGAAGAAAACCCTCTGCTTTCATAAGCTACATTGCACTTCTCTGACTGTAGACATGCGTGGGGGGTTGACACAGCAGTAATACGATCAGTCAGGTGCTGTCAATATGCTGGCAGCGAAAGTCTGCCGATTCTGGAGCCAGAAAAGATGTTTCAGACTGGAAATTCCCAAAAAGAATTTTAGTTACACAACACCAACTGCTGGAAAACTGGGAACGGAAAGTTATTAAGAAACTTAAACCGGGATACAGTGCTGGTGTGTTTGTTTTTTGGCACCCGTGACTTTTATTGACAGCTTTAAGACGGGGAAGAAAGAAAAATGGGGAATGTATGCAGCATCGAATCCAGGACGGCTGTGTGGAAAACTGTAGCCTCTGCATATAGCACACCCTGCTCTACTGCTACACCTCATGTCGCTGCATGCAAGTGTTTTTTTAAGCTTTTTAGTTGTCCAGCCCAAGTTTAAAGTGTCTAAAATTAAGAGAAGTTTTAAAAATGGCCAAAAACTGCCAAATTTCACAAGGCTCCTCGTCAAGCCACTTCTTCTTTTCTTTAACTTCCTCTCATTTTAATGCTAGCTTTAAGACAGACGGTTCTCAGAGCTCCATGTCGTGTGCTTTTTCTTCTCCTCGCCTGACCCCAGCTGAACTGCTCCAGGGTTTTACCCCCAGGGAAGGCCCAGGCAGTGGCACCCCCCGTGGCTTCGGCTCGCTGGCTGCTGTGTGCCGAGGACTGGCTGCTTCCAGCTGCAGATAGACTCTGCGTTGCTTACTCCTTCAGGTGTCTGGACCCCGAAATCAGGCATTCGTAACACTGCCACGGCTGCGCTGAACAATGCGTTGCATATTTAATCCCGCATGCAGAAATCTTTTAAACCACTTCTGCGAGCCTCTGCCTTATTGTCTGTTTTTCCTTTTGTCTCGCCAGCATGGAAGGAGGAGATGCAGACTTTCTGAGCACCGTCTCCAGACTCGGATGTGAAACCCACAGTTTTGATCCCAGCACCTCCAGTGCATCTGTTGGTCACCTTGGCAACAGTTTGGCCAGTAACCATGGCAACAGGGGCGTCGTCAGCCAGCACAAATTGTGGCTGGAGTGGCGAGCTCCGAAGAGGCGCAGGCACAGGGCGAGCGGCAGCCCGGGTGGGGTTTCTCACACGCTGGCCGACATCATGGCGGCGCTGGGGCATCACACCGTAAGAGACACGAGCACAAACAATAAAAACTTTGGCCAAACAAACACACGTCACAGTCTTTTTTACCCCAGCGTACCCGGAAAGCACTTTTACTTGGCTGTTGCCATGGTAACAGGGCTCTGCGCCATCTCTGACTGCCATGGCAATGGTTTAAGTGAGTGAATCACACAGGGGGCCCCAGTTACATCCGGCGGCCACAAGAGGGAGTTACATACCTGCAGTCTGAGTTGGACTTCTATGTTGGTAAAATACTAATACAGGCTGATGTGTAGAGGAGCTGACGCTCATCCCAGGTGCTCACCACTCGGTTGTGAACCACTTCAGTGCATAACAAAGGCGATAGCCTGAAGACACTAATAGAACCACCTCATCTGTAATTAGTAACCATACTGCCAGATTCATGAGATCTTGTTCAACACCACAAACACTGGAAAATCTGTGACGTCACACCAGTCTTTAATCTTAAGAGTATTTTATTAAACTTTATGAACTTACACTGAGCTATGTGGACATTTGTTTTCTTTTGTGTGATCATTGATGCAGTTATGTTCAATAAATTAAAATGTTGAAAGGTAAAGAACATAATTGTAATGTACACTACAATTATTAAAAAGTCTTTAATAATTGTAGTGTACATTAAAAATGTTATGCTAATATTTTCCTCCCCTTTCAGGTTCATTTTTTGTATGCTGACCTGTTAAGTGCTGAGTGGCGGCTTTTCCAGAACTGGATCGAGGCGGGGACTCTGCAGAACATTCATCATCTGGTCGCCACTGTGCACCTGCACTGGGCGGGCTTTGAGGTGGGGGGCAGCGACGAGGAGGTGCTCCGCTACTGGTTCAGTGTGCTGCGGGGCCTGGAGGCCGCTGGACTCCACCTGGTTCACAGCTCCTCAGGAGAGGATCACAGTGTCCTGAAACACACTGTAGAAAGTGCTCACAGCTCCTACACCCTCAGCTGGATCAACACACGACACTGATACTCAACAAATGCTGTTATGGAGGGGAAACAAACAAGACAGAGAATGTTTTGCCTGAAAATGATGCAGTTTTGTGGAAAAAAATTTGCCTTTCTTTTACCACAAATTTCTTCATCCAACACCGCCCTCTGGTGGAAGTTAATGGATTTACATTTTACAATTTGAGAGGGAAAGAGACGCGTTCACATACAATGCTGACAAAAATTACTCTTTATGGCGGGAAAGGGAACAATGGCTGATTCAAAGAATATATTTTCTGCAAAGCTTGTAATAAAATACAGAACAGAAATGTCTTTTTTGCTTGGCATCCTGAGATGACTTTTGTTTTGAGTTTGAACTATTTACATAAACTGAAAGATTGCCCTCTATTTAAACACAGTTAATAATTATCTGGGAAAAGCTTATTTGTTTGAACAAATAATCACAACCTCTTGTGGAATATTGTTTTAATCAACAATATCCCAGAGAATAAAGCTTTATTTTTTTGTACATCTGTTTAAAACATCAATCCCTTTTTAAAAGTGTGCATATTTAAAACTGTTAGAAATCTCAGTACAGACATTACAATATTTTTCTCTCCTTCAGTAAATATCATCTTAATGAGAAAATGTACAATATCTTCTGAGAATTAGCCTGTTTCAAATTGGTTTCACCACACAGCGCCTTGCAGAGCAGAAATTCAATATAATTCACCAGACATTTATGTTGTAAGCAAAGATAAAATCCGTAAGCGAAATTAATCTTTTGTTTTTAAATAAATACTAATCTATAAAGAGGCATATTTGTATTCAAAGAAACTGTTCAGGTTCCCTTTCCCTGCTGAAGAAAAGCGTCAGTGTAGCATAATACTGCCACCACCATGTTTCATAGTGGTGATGGTGAGTTCAGGGGTTCTAATTGTTTAACAAACCTCTTAGGCCTTTACAGGAAAGCTGTACTGAGACTAAAATACACGCAGGTGGGCTATTAATTAGCTGATTTCTGGCAGCACTTGCTTGCTCTGCATTTTATTTAGAGCTGTCAGAGTAAAATGAGTGAATAAAAACTAACTACTGAGGTTTTTATTAGCAAGACAAAGCTATACCTATCCTAATTATACGCTCTGCCACAGTATCAGATTTTAAGACGTTTCATTCTTAATTTAATTTTCAGGTAAGTTCTTTCCCTGAAAGGCTTCCCCGTTTAAAATACCGCCGCTGAGAGGAAGGATGCACTTTACCACCATGAACTTTTAAGTGTTTCCCTATGCAGAAAGCTCCAGTGCCAGTCATTCCTCGGACGCGTTCCAGCTCGCTAGAAGCGCACTCTGGAATGCTGCGTCGCCTCCGCCCTCCCTTACGAAAATTACGGACAGATGTTCGCCACTAGCTTGGGTGGAGTTGCGCTCTTTACGTTAAAATTTCCACATCCTGTTCTTCAGCCCAAAGCGCAAGACATCTTCTACAGCCAATCAACTTCGAGAAATCCTGTCCGTCAACCAATCAGAAGTTACCAATTCCGGGACTTGCGCGAGCTGTTCAGGCTCGTCTCGCTGTGCTGTATCTCTCAACATTTCTTGAGAAAGTATTCCGACCTAACAACGGACAGATAAAATAGAGTGAACCTACAGGCGCACGTTTTGACGGTAAGGGAGTAAAATTGATTCAGTGTTGTTTATATATGGTGACGGGTACGAAAAAAACCCTTGTTTGAAGGTCTCTTCGAGATAAGAAGCGCTTACAAGTTTACTTCCTGCTCCGACAAGGCCGAGATCCCAACTTACATTTAGCCTGTTTTAGCTAATGTTTGGGCGTGAAAGCGTTCGCTGTTTTTTTTTTATTTTTTTAACCGATTTGATTTATAAAAGTGTAGTATTAGACCGTACTGAAGCTGTGTTCACGTTAAGCAATGAAGCAAAACTCAGTTATTCAAATCCACAGGCTGGCTCTCTGTCATTGCCGAGCACAGGGCAGACCCCGGGCTTTTCATGTTTTTCAAGTTTTTCCATCAGTGTCAGTGCTTCATTTTGGGGTTTTGGAGCATAGCAACAAGTTTACCAAGTGGAGGGAAAAGTGCAACACAAACAGCTCTCTTTGTGATGCTTACGCTATGAATCATCTCTTCAGTTGAGTGCATCATTTAACTGGACAAACTTGTAATTAGGCAGCCAAAATGGGCCCAACAAGGAGGCACTGAAGTCACTGAGCTGTCAACCATATTCTCCTATGTTACTGTGTGCAGCTGATATTAGGTACACAGGTCAGCTCCATATCACTTAATATATTTACACAGCTGCAAACATAATGGAAGGGAACTAGCTAACCTCAGCAATCTCTTCTCTATTTTAACCTTTCAGTTTGGTTCGCTCAGCTGCTGCATAGTAGATGCTGATCTGAGCTAAGCAGCAGTTTTGCTTCTGCTTTAGCTCTGTCTGGTTCTGTGTTATTTATACGTGTGCGCAGTGCTTGCTTAGTCATGAGCCTCTTGACTTATTTAGACGTGCAAAAGCCCTTTAGTAGCTGGCAAGAAATGTATTTAGTCTTCAGATCATTAAAAAGTCAAAAATACGGACTGGAAATTCTTGAGTGTGGCAATTTTTCAATGTAAGCTAAAGAAACAGACTGCTTGTAATAAAATTGACAGTTAACATGCCTCTTTAAAAGCTTCAATTATTCATAGCTTAGCATTAAGCATTTGGTCAAATATGAAATATTAATTTGCTGATGTTCATATACAAGACTTGTGGCAAATTTGTGTTTTATTTTGAAATTAGTAAAATAGCAGCCAATATAAAATGCATGTACTATGCCCTTTTAAGGCCCCAATGCCAAAGAAAAACATCCTTACATTTTGCTCTTCTTCTTTTTCAGTTCCTCATTTAAATGTTATAAAGATTTTTAAATAAATTGAATGTCAGTTATATTACAGATACGATAACTGTGTAAAATATATAAATGTACATTGCCTTGTGAAAATATTCGGAGCCCTTGAACCTTTGCACATTTTGTCACACTTTGTCACATCACACCCAGAAAGCGCAATGTGGGCATTTGAAACCTCGGAGGCTGTCGTGTAAACGCTGCGTGTCGTGCACTTCCTCACAAAAACACTTACCCCACGGTGGAACACGGTGGTGCCAGCATCATGCTGTGGTGTTGCTTTTCTTCAACATGGACAGGAAAGCTAGGAAGAAAGAAGAAAGTCTTGAAAGAAAACTTGTCATAGTATAATTTACTAATTATGAAGTTATACTACAAATTATGACTTCACAATTAATGTTTGCAACATAAAATCCCAATAAAATATGTTTGTGGTTGTAAAACGAATATGAAAAAGTTTGATAGATATGAATACCTTTAGAACTGTATTATCAGTAGCTATACATATTGATAAGGAGGTAATGCTGAGTTGGGACAACATCTTACCCAGCTCCACAGATCAGTAAACGATCCTCTCTCTTCCTTTGTGTCAGGGTTGGGCCACCCTGCCTGACGCCTCCCATCATGCCTTTGGTGACGCGGAATATAGAGCCGCGGCACGTGAGCCGTCAAACCATCCCTTCGAACATCCGCAGCGAACTGGAATGTGTGACCAACATCAGCCTGGCCAACATCATCCGGCAGCTCGGCAGCCTCAGTGAGTACCAGCCAGGTTTAGTTTATTGTCGGCCATGCCTGTCGGTTGAATGTACTCGTATAGCTTGCATAACATTTAAAAGGCTAAAGAAAGTTGTGGTGGTTTTTTGTTGTTGTTGTTATTTAGGTAAATATGCAGAGGACGTGTTTGGGGAGCTTTTTATCCAGGCTGGGGCCTTTGCTACCAGAGTCAACACACTGGGGGAAAGAGTTGATCGCCTACAGGTTAAAGTCACCCAACTGGACCCCAAAGAAGAAGAGGGTAAGTTCTTCCTCCTGGAAGTTCCTCCAGCAACTATCTCCAAGTTCCCTCTTTCTTGAGCAAGATGATCTAAATTGTTTATGCAACTTCTTGTTTGTTTCTCCTAGTCTCTCTGCAGGCCATCACTACCAGAAAAGCCTTCCGCAGCAGCCTGACCCAGGATCAGCAGCTGTTCACCAGGCCGTCTCTGCCTGTCCCTGTACAGGATACTTACACCACCTGTAATCCTCCACCACCCCTCAATCAGCTCAGCCAGTACAGGTAGGATGGAGTAGGAAGATGTGAAGAACACCTCCCAAACATTCATCAAAACTTAAATTATGGACATATTTTAGCAGCTAAAACTTATGTTTTCAATGTTTCTGGGGCATAACTTACACTAGGAGAAGAGCTGTAATTTTTGATGGTTTAATTTAATGAAGTTCATCGACCCCACAAAGCATGAAAAAAAACTTGTATAACAAGAAGTCAGCAATGCAAGGAACATGTCAACTTAGATTAGACACCATTAGTTTAGTTTAAACATGTAGAAAGATACGTGAAGAAACCTTATAACGGAAGTTAAATGGCTTATATATACTTCTACTCTTATTATAATTATAATCTCACAGCTCACAACAAAGTGTGACTGCTGCTAATAATGCCTATAAATATTGTTTGCAGGGAGGATGGTAAAGAGGCTCTGAAGTTTTACACGGATCCGTCCTACTTCTTTGACCTGTGGAAGGAGAAGATGTTGCAGGACACCAAGGACATCATGAAGGAGAAGCGCAAGCACAGAGTGAGACACGCCATCCTAAGAACATGAATCGTAAAGCTGGAGTAACATATTTCTACATCCACCATTTTATTTAACTCTGTGTTTTCTGAGCAGAGGGAGAAGAAAGACAATGTGAACCCGAGGACGCTTCATCCTCGAAAGATCAAGACCAGGAAGGACGAATGGGAGAGGCTGAAGATGGGACAGGAGTTTGTCGTACCAAAGAATGAAATGTGAGTAAACTGGGCAGCTCTTTGAAGTTTGTACTGTGTGTTCATGAACCTGGCAGGCTGGAGCGTAATGGGCTGTTTCAGTCATGAACTTTCAGCTGATTACGAATTTCATTTCCTTTTTCAGGGAGTTTGATGTTGTTTTTAGATCTCGGTGTACACTGAATGGCTATAAATAGAAAGAGGAGTAACTGGAACAAATGATTTAAGTTTCTGTTTGCTTTTTAGGCTTTTTTAATAGAAACTGTAACAAGCAGATACGGCACGCATCACAACTTTAAACCTTTCATCTTAATCCTGATTTATTACATTTTTGCAGATCGTTTGGATTATAGCAACTGTAGTATTTGTAGTTCACCATAGATTTGACTGATTTTTAAAAAAAAAATACAATTTCTGCGTTCAGTTCTTTTGGCTCATACTTTTTTGGTGGTTACCTAAAGTGGACAGGCTAGGTTGCCATGGTTTCCAGCTGGTATCCAATTGATTTTTGTCAGCTTTTCAAGGAAGAAAAAAGTGAAACCAATTTTTTTAAGATATCTGTGTGTTTTTTTGTTTTTTTTATTGGCTGTTATGCATTTCAAGAGCTTAAATGCATCACATTTTCTCTAACCTGTTTTATTATTGGGAGAAGCAACTAAAGCCTTTATTACCGAACAGAGAATAAATAGCAATGGACGCTAGTCATTTCACTCCTTCACCAACAGCTGTTGTAGTTTTGGTCTTTTGTTTTGGACTAAAGAGTGTTGTAAAGGTTCTCCTACCTGCTGTCATGTGTGTAGTGACATGTTGACGGCAGCGTCATGCTCTGGGAATGCCTCAGCACGGACTGGGAAGCTGTTCAGGTTTGACAGGAAGATAGAAGGAGCTAAATAGAGGGGAAATCCTGGAAGAAACACTGTTACAGACTGAAAAAGAGGCGAGACTTTGACTGAGGTACACCAGAGGCAAGATAAAAAAAACTACTCAGATGTACAAAGAAATTCCCTAAAGTTGACAGCCTTCAAAATTAAACAAGACATATTGATCCAGACATGTCACTAGATCAATACAGCAGGAGTGAGTTTTAGTAATGAACCACTAGAGGTGTTTACTTCCATGCAGATTTTGCAGTGTTTAAGTTTTTTTTGTTTTAGATGCTGATGGCAGGGATACAGTAATGTATTGATCACTTATGAAAGGTAAAGATTTAAGGAGTGAAAATATTGACTTTCTGAATCTATTGCCTCAGATTTGGCTTTCAAAGCAAAAATTCACATTAGCCGCTCATGTGATTCATGCCCCTTTCCCCCTGCTTATCAGCGGATCTGTACACACGGATGGGGCAGTATGTGCTGTCTGGGAATGTTCTCATGGGGAAGGGTGTAGAGCTGATGGTCACAAAATCGCTCCAGTAAACATCAAAAAATGTGTCTCCACAATTTTATTTTTACTTTTGATTGTTTGTCTTTTCCGTTGGATGTAAAAATGATTGTATTAATTTAAAATATATTAGACTGTAATATAAAATGTGCCGCTAAGTAAGAATGAGAATGCAGTTCTAACAACAACATATATAAAAAACCTTTTGAAGAACATTATTTGTATTTCTGCACAGCGATCTGTAGTTATAGACTACAGGAGGAAAATGAAGGAAATCATCAATACTTTCCAGTTGCTTTTCTGACTGTTTTCAGTGTTTTACTATCAGGCTTTTGTAAAACACTGCAGGTCTTTTATTTTTTACTTTTATTTGTTTTCATTTTAGTTGACACCTTTTTAAACAATGAAGCATTTTCATTTTCAAACAATGAATATTATGTAAGATGCTCTTCAATGGATTTTCTACCATTTTATTTTTCAGTACTCTGCGTCACCAGTTTTCCTCCTGGGTCTTGTCCATTTACTCAATTCTTCTGTTCTTTGTGTTTTCTGCAGTCATACTATATGTGTCAGTTAAATTATATCTTAGTATTTTGCCCAGTTTATTGTTAGTGTCTTGCCAAAAACATCTTATCACCGGACATTTCCAGAATATGTGACGATGGTGAGCATTATTCATGCCATGTGAAACAAGATCTGATTGAAGAGTTTCCTATTAATTTGAGGTTAATTTAAGAAAAAAAAATCTAAATAAAAATTACATAAAATTTCCATATTTCCAGGTTACACTTTGTGTTCCTTAAATGTTCATGGGATTATTTTTACCTGCTCCTTTAAATTCACCTCTAATTAGCAGAAATTGCTAATTTGTTCTGTTTCTCTGATCTTTTCCTCCACTGGGTCGGTGCAGCTAATGTGCT
This sequence comes from Brachyrhaphis roseni, assembly GCA_903066815.1. Taxonomy (NCBI): domain Eukaryota; kingdom Metazoa; phylum Chordata; class Actinopteri; order Cyprinodontiformes; family Poeciliidae; genus Brachyrhaphis; species Brachyrhaphis roseni. Next base: position 13,044 of record CAEFZY010004209.1, read on the forward strand.
TGATTTGACGCTGATAACGACGTTGTTTTGTTTGCGTTCAGAAATTCCATAGAGGGACAGGATGGCAGCATCGGATCCGGGGAGGACTTCAGCTCAGATGTCCTTGAGCAAAGCACGAACTCTTACCACTTTGAGCCTGGCTCGCCTCTGCCTCCGCCTGGCCCTGACGACATCCTGCCTCCTCCACCCCCAGACATGGCGTATGTACTTGTAGCATCATGCACTCTGCCCACACATGTTGTCAGCACATGGTCGCCTTTGGCAGCATGTGGTGAAAGCGAAGCCACGTTTGCTGCGGCCTTGCACTCATCTTTTTGTTAACTTGAACATAAGCAGCCGTGGTGAACCTCAGCACAGATATAAAATGTTAATGGAGGGAAGTGAAGTCTCCTTTAAGGCCTGCTAATGTATAATAGTGACTTCTTCTCTGCAGGTTTAATGATGGAACAGCAGCGCCGCAGAGAATCAGCATGCTGAGTCCAACCCATCCTCCTCCGGCGCCTCCTTCTATGTCTCCCCCACCGAACTCCCGCCCAAACCTTTCCCCACCCCCCGCACCCCCTCCCCCGCCCCCACCCTCTGGTTTTGCTCCACCTCCTCCTCCTCCTCCAGCTGGCTTCAATGGCTCTCCCTCCCCACCTCCACCCTCCTTTCCATCTCCACCCGCTCCGCCTCCACCGCCCGATATGGCCGTGGCTCCTCCCCCACCGCCACCCCCTCCAGGTGGAGGACCGCCACCCCCGCCACCGCCTCCTCCACCTCCCGGGCCTCCTCCTCCACCCTCTGACTACAGTGCTCCTCCTCCACCTCCCTCGGCCGGTGGTTTGGCCCATAGCTCTGCTCCAAAACCTCAGCCTGCTCCTGTCAGCGATGGTCGCAGTGACCTGCTGCAGGCCATCCGACAAGGTAAGACGTAGCAGAAACACGTCAACGGAAACATGAGTCTGCTTCCAACAGGTTCCGACTCACTGAGAGCAGTGAGCGATAATTTTTATTGAATTAGTCATTTTAATGTTTTGGTATAACCAGCGTTAAGTGACATCATGTAAAACTATGATGTCACTGGCATTTAACTCAAACTCTTTATTTCTAGAAACCAGCAGTTGGTGGGGGAGTGAAGTTGCTTCTTCTAATTAAACAAAGTTGGTGTCAAACGTTTTTTTATTTGTTCTGCTGTCATTTTAAAGATATTAATAAATGTTTCTAGCGGTCATCAAAGGTCAACTAAACATTTACAGAATCAAACAAATTTGAGTCAATCAACTGTGCTCCAATTTTTTATCTGCACAAACAGCAAAATTAATTCATATCAGTTTTGTTTGATCTGAATGAGGGAACAGGTTGATCTCTGACCCCCTTTTTATCTAATCTTAAAAATTGACACTTTATTTCGTTTTGTAAATGTGGGCTGGCTGGTTGACCTTTGATGACGTCTGGCAACATTTATTTATATCTTTAAAACGACAACGGAACAAACAAAAAACTTTTTTTTACTGCACAAACGTTCGACATCAGTTTTGTTTAACTTAAAGTAGTTGGGGTGGCAACTTCACTCAGGTCCTGAACCTTAGATATAAGATAAATACATAAACATCAGGTTTTCTTACCTTAGTGAGAAATTAAACTTAAATGGAAATGAAAAGTTTTTCTGCAGCCTGAAAATGAGCCCCAATCATCAGGCCTCCACCACCGTGCTTCAGAGATAATTTATTTTAAAGTTATTGTTCCGATGTGCTTTTTGCATTTTTTCAGAATTGAAACCTTGTAGTTTGTTAACAAGTCCTGAAGTCAGATTCATTTTGTAGACAATCAATTTTAGGCAAGCAGCTAAGCAAGCTTTATTTCTTAGGCAATGTATGTCTGGGCTTTTTGTAACTTCTCTGAGCTTATAACAGCCAGACTCCAGGATGAAGTCACTGGAATATAGTTTTCTTTAGGATTGCATAGCAACACAAATCTACCAAAATGTTCACATTTGCTGATGATCATGCAGTTTTACAGCAGTCCAGATTGGTTTTATCTTCCTGGTTCTGTGGGGGCTCCTTGCAGCCCATCTCAGATACACTAAACATTGACTAACTTCTTTCTCTAGGTTTCAACCTGCGTAAGGTGGAGGCTCAGCGGGAACAGGAGAAGAGTGATCACATTGGCAACGATGTGGCCGCCATCTTGTCGCGCCGTATCGCCGTGGAGTGCAGCGACAGCGAGGATGACTCCTCAGAGTTTGATGACGACGAGTGGTCCGAATGATCACGTCTCCTCTCAGCTTCACTACCATCATCTTACCTTATTAGCCTTTATCAACATCTGGTCATTTCCTTTTGTATTACATTCTTCCAGTATCAGTTTGTTTTTCTAAGCCACTCTGTGCAGGCACCATGACGTTTTTTTAAATCACAGTCCTTTACCAGTTTATTCCAATTATTCAAACTTTCCGAGGCCCTGTGCGGAGATCGAAAGTGTAACTGTGGTTGCTTGTATCCCAGTTTGCCAAAGCCTTCTTAAAGCAACTCATAGTGGTTGATGTAACAGTATTGCATGGCGTGAAACTCGACTCCCTCCTGATCATCTGCATAAACGAATCACTTCTGATTTTTATTTTGTTGCTAGTTAGAATTTTGTGTCTCATTTCATTCACTGTATGACAAAACTAATAGAACAAGTTTGCACGTATGCACATAACATCCTTTATTCATGGTTGCTGTATGCCCTCCAAAGAGACATGAAATATTGACTTTAAAGTAATTTTATGCCAGAGATGTATGTTTCTATTCCATCATGAAGTCAAATTATTGCTGTAATTTTAAATCCCCTTTAAGGCATATCGCTGCCATTTTTTATCCCATCTTTCTATATTAAGTCCTTTTTTCTGTTTAACAAATAACTTGTAAATTAACTAACCATAAATGGCTGCAAGATATTGCCATACTGAACACATGGAGATAAATATGAGGTATTTGTATTGAATTTTATTTGTATTATGTTTTTTCCTGAGACTGTCTTTATTTTTTTTCTTGGGGGGGGGGATGAATCAAATTCTGTTGCTTTAATCAGTGATCAAATGAGGCAGACGTTTGCCTCATCCAGTGCCTTTCTACTGGCAGTTTAGTGTCTGCGCTTTAATTTTTTACAATTTTTTATTTAATAGCAGGTTTAACTGATTAATCAAATTCAAAGTGCCTTTTATGTAAAGTGCATCAGTTCTGCTGCACAGTTGCACAGCATGTCTTGCCAAATTGATGCTTTTCCTCCCTTAAGTTCCAAATGATTTGCTTCAATAAATATTATTTGAATTTAAATTCTGGTTTAGATTTCTGTGAGATTGTTGGAGTTCTGAACAGTGTTATGCATATGTATTCAGCGCCCCTGAGTCAATACCTTAAAGTCTTTTTCTGCTGTTACAGCTCAAATTCTACCTCTTTAGCTCAGGGACTAAAAGCTTTGCCCATTATTTGCAAAATGACTCCGACTTAGTCTGATTGGATATAAAAGTAATTTTCAAGTCTTTTCAAAGATTCTGCTGGATTCACGGAGTCTTAAATTGAATATTTTGAATTGCAAGTATTAAAAGACTTTAAATATATCCATATGTTCTATGCAGCGTAACCTCAGTAGCTAAAACCTGTGTATACTTGAGACCCAAATTTACCTTAATATGTATTAATACACAGTAAAAACCACCTTGACATAACTGACCTGCTCTTGGAGGTACGATGAATGCCACCCATGGATTGACTGCTTTGTAAATGCCAGTCTATAGTGTCCTATGTAGTATTTTGACCTTCCACTCTTTTTTACAAAATAGTTTAGAAATGAGCTACAAGAAATCAGCCAGTAGGCAAATTTCCAGCAAGTAATTTGAAGTTGCAGAAAAATCTGCAAATAGATTAGTAGGTAGCGGTTCACTGTATTAGGCTCTAATAGTATTTATAAACATTATAAAACTGTACCACTGTCCATTATTTTAAAAGGAGTTAAACTCTTGACTAGCACAAAATTTTAAATTTTGTCTCTGCAAAACCTTGTACGTAATATCTGGTTTCAAGGACAGACAGCAAAATGTCTATGTTCCCTTATCTGCAGGTTCTTCTTGGTGGGAAGTCTAAGTTTAACAAAAGTTTGGCTTGAAAACAGGCATTTTGTGAGTATAGCATTTATAAAGCTCATTGCTTTTTGTGTTATAAGGCTTTCAATTCAGGCCCTGAGATCACATCTCAGAGCAGAAAATTATAAATGTAATTTAATAAGCTTTTCTTTTTTAAAAGTTACTCTAGTTATGAGGAGGTAGCTTAATTAAACTAGGTTTATTTCCACAATTCAGAAAGATTTTGAGTTTAAATCATACTCTGCTCAAAAGCCTTTAAATTTAACATAGTGAAACTTATGAAAGCCTTAATTTAGATCTGGGATTTTTCATGTTTTATTCCAACTGTGGCTTTTCCCATCCACTTCACAGTAAAGTTCTACTGTGGTTTGTCAAGTAAAAAAACACCAAAATCTGTGGTTGTAACATGATATAATGTGAAAAATAAACTTTAAGCATTATCCAGTGCATTATGAGAAGTTCCTAAGAGATAACCCTTTAAAAACAAACCACATGCTTTATCCATGACTCAATGTTTTGTTTTTTTTATCAGCAGTGGACACCTTTTGACTGCGCCTAGATCTAAATGTGCGGGGGTGTTTAAAGATCAGAAAACAAGTGGAAAGTGAGAAAACCCTCTTGCATAATCGCTTTTTCCTCAAGCTGTGGCTGCTTTGTAGATTTTAAAGGGATGCATGAGATTCAGAAAGACTGTAATGAGGTTGCAGATTGCATTGGCAGCCAAATTATTCGGAATGCTTGAGCATCAGTTTATCCGCAAGTGAGTTAACGGGCAAAAGAAAGAGACACAAATTCACTAAAAGCTTCCTGCTGCAGTAAAAAAAAAAAAGAAAGCACAGTGCTGACATCATACAGTAGAAAAAAAGACTTTTTTATTATTCATCAGTATAAAACATTCATCCATCTCCAAAAGGTTGTGTAACAAAAAAGAAAACATACGGTCAGTACATCTCAAAGTGCTTTTATCAGCATGTGCAAAATATATTCCCGCTTGTTTCTCGCACGTTTCAAGTAATTAAAACTGGGCTTTGGATCACACATTTTCACACCATGAGGTGTTAAAAACCCAGCGCTCCCTCTCCTCTTAAAGTGCTCACACTGATGTAGTCCAAACTTGTAGCGTTCCTCTGATTGTTTAGTTCTGGAGATCCAGCGGAGCTACAGTCGTCTGAGGCACAAAGTAGACACCGGATAGTACATTTAGTCCCACTCTGGCTGCCGGCCAGCACTATTTAGTATTTAGTACATTCTGATTTGGAGGACTTCAGCTCTGAAAAGATGCTTCTTGGGCGTGTAGGCGTGTTTTACTCAGTGGGGGAGGGAAAAGTATTTCGCTTTCTGAACGTTTATGACACTGAGAGTTTTGGCACATACACAACGATATGTCTGGCATAGATTGAGTGCTGCTTTGACTGATCTCACACATCGACTGGGTAGTGAGTGCGCGTGGTGTTTGAGGATCTGTGTGGGCAGCAGGCGTGGAGCAGCACCTTCCGAATGTCTTTGTTTCTCAGGCTGTAGAGGATGGGGTTGAGCAGGGAGCTGCCGGCCGCCGGCACCAAGGTGGCGTAGGTGTACAGGGGAGGGCTGGACGCGTCTCCAAGAAGCCCCCAGAGGGAAAAGGGCATCCAGCAGCCCACAAACACACTCAGTACCAGGATCAGGCGAGAGAAACCTTTCCCACTGCTGTGTCTGCTTGGGTACGGCTGGTTGGTGGGTAGGAAGTGCCTCTGGGTTGCAATGGCGTGGGCGTGCCGCCTTGCAACGCGGCAGATCCCTGCGTACAGCTGCAGCGTTACAACTACAACCACTAGGAAGCCACCACATAGCAGGGATAGATAGGTGCGGGTCAGAGGTCGTGCTACAGAACAGGAGTTTGGCTCCTCAAGGCAGTGCCATCCCATGGCAGGTCCTGCGCCAATGACACAAGCACCCAACCAGACCAGCAGAAGAAGGGTGGCGGCCCTGCGCCGCGACTGGCCTGAGCCGTAGGTGAGGGCGTGGCTCAGCGACAGGTATCTGTCCAGGGCGACGCCCATGAGGCTGCAAAGGGAGGCGGTCAGGGAGGTCACCAGCAGCCCTGAGGTCAGCAGGTCAGACCAATCACTGGGCTCTACACAGAACCGGAAGAGGAAGTGCAGAATGAGGGCCACGCCTGCCAGGAGGTCCGCCAGGCCGAGGCTAGCCAGCAGCAGGAAGACCGGGGCGCGGAGAGATGGGGTGGCCAAGATGGTGGTCACCACAATGGCATTCTCAGCGGCAATGAGAGTCCCTGAAATGCAGAGGGCCACGCCCCAGATGGTGAGGGGTGGGAGCTCGGGTTGAGTGGAGCTTTCCTGCTGGTCCAGCGGGAAGAAAGTTTCCTGACCCGAGGACTCATCCCAGGGCAGCTCTGAGGCGTTGAGGATCATGGCTGGTTCAACAGTAGCACCAGTAAAACCTAAATGAGAAGTAAAGAAAGAAAGACAGAAGAAAATGAGATAACTTTTAATAATTCATTATTGCCTCTCTCTGTGTCCATTAAGCTGGAATTTCCAGGGAACGTTGTGCAGTTTTGAGCCTCTTGGGAAGATGCGTGGAAAGTGTGGACTTAATGCAATTATGGAAAAACTCATCTGTTACACTCATTGATTCTCTGTAGAAATCATAGTTCTGCGTAGAGAATCACGTTTGTTCTGAAATGTGTCCTCCAAAACAATACATCTAGAAACTGCTCATCTTAGGTAAACTGATTTCTAAAGGTCATTAGCTGCTTATGTAGTCCTACACTGCCTGACATTCACGCCCCTTGATCTTCACATTTTGTCATATTTTGTCAAAGTGTTTTATTGTAAAAAAATATGTTACATAACTGTCATACGGAGAGAAAACAATACGTTGTTTTCTTTGGCAGCATCATGTTGTACGAATGTTTGTTTTTTTTCCCCAGCAGGAACACAGAAGTTACTCTAAGCTGATGGGAAAACGATTGGAGAAAGATAAAGGCCATTTCTGTAGAAAACCTGACAGGGGTTTTTGAAAGTCTAACAACTTGGGCAGAGGTTCATCTTCTACCAGAACAATGTTCTTAAACAAGCAGTCAGAGCTGCAATGGATCAAGAAGCTCAGTCAAAGTCTGGACCTCCAGCTGGCAATCTGTGTCCAAACTTTAAAATCAGTGTTCACATGCAGCTGATCTCTACCTGATCTAATTTTACCCCCAAAAGACTTTCAGCTCTACTTCCAGCATATATGTTTCTCTACAAATCGTGAGGTATTAGAGAAATTCACGCCATGTTTTTCGGTTTTTTTGTACTCTCTCACCCTCATTCCCACCCCTTCCAAAAAAAAAAGACGAAAAAAAAGTAAAATCAAAACAGCATGTGTCCTTTTCTGTCTACTTCGCAAATACATGTGATACTCTGTGTTGGCCTATTAGCTAAAATCCTAATAAAATAATCTGAAGTGCATAACAAAATATGAAATAAGTCAGTCCATTTCTGCTAATCAGGATCAAATTTTGTAAATGTTAACTTGTTGGTCAACACTATCAGTGACATCAAATTCTGTTGGTAAGTTTTGAGGACTTGAAAGATCGACAGTCCTTCTTGATGCAACAAATTAATTATTAATGCATATAACAGAAAGCCGCGTCACTGTAAATCCGGGATCGACATGATTTTAGAACTTGCAGTCCATATTTTCCTCCAAGAAAATACCAATCATACCAGATATAAATTCCTGTTAGTTTATTTTTCCAGACCTTCTCGTTTCTATTTTAAGGTGGATCTGCGGCATGCAGGAGTCTCTCATCCTCCCTGCTCTCCAATCCCAGAGAGGAGGAGGAGGTATTTCCCACCTCCTTGTGCGGAGAACCTTGTTGTGTAACAGTCATGCTTGCAGGTTCACTGCACCACATTCACGCACACACAAAAAAACGTGCATCCAAAACAGCATAAAAATCGATGCACCAAATGACGCTCCTTACCGTTTAGAAAAGTGGTTCGCAGTAGCTGAATATAATCCGTCCTCTTCTCTGATCAGATCCAGGAGAAAAATGGATGAAGGTGACGCTGCGCGGGTTTTTAGAAAAACTTCAGTCCCTGAGCTTCCTGTCTGTCTCTCAGCTCGGTTCGCATCCCCCCCTCTCTTTTGTCTCTCTTCTTCAATCTCTCCGGAGCGCTTACGGTGGGCAGAATGGATGCTTTTCCGCGGGACGCGTCCACAAGAGAGCTTGGCTGACGTCAGTGACTGGGAGGCTCGGCCTATCAGAGGCAAGCATTTAGTATGCGGCGAGAACGATGAAGGAGTAGGAGGGGGGGCGGTGTACGTGGAGTAATTTCATTCAGAAAAATGCGGCATCCCTGTCGCCCCTCCCACTGCGGCTCCATGTAGATCTCATTTATGGTAAATGATGACTATCAACAGACGTGCCCCCCTCACCCCCCTCCCTCTCTCTTTACTCCAACACAGACATTCATCAATGTGACCCGGAGAGGATGAGATGGGCCTTGCTTTGTTTAGGCCAATAAACGTCCTCAGCTGTTTTGGGGGGGGAGTCGGCGCCGGAGCTGTCCGTGGTGCTGAAACGCAGCAGCAGCAGCAGCAGCAGCAGCAGCACCGGGGGGGATGACTCATGGGGAGACGAGCCTGCAGAGCGACGCGAATCTGCGTGAAACGAACCCCTGTGGGGGCTGTACACGAAAAAACATCCAGTTCCATCAACAGATAAAGAACCGTGAGCGTTAAAACACACAAATTCGTGTAATTTGTTACGCGTGTCAGTTGTGGATCTTGGATTTTGAAGATTTGCTCTATCTTTTTCTATTAGTTACTACAACCATCACTATTGGCTTTTCTTGTGGTTATGTTATAAACACGAGAGAATCATTTTGATGTGCAGGAGAGGAGGTTTTTTGCGTCCTGATTATAGTTTTTAAATGTAATTTAAATTAGATCTTTTAAATTATGCTGAATATGCTTCTATTGATGCATATTCAGCTACATCAATAGAAGCAGCTGAATATGATTCAGGGATATTAGCTATTGTTTCCCCTCATCCTCCTTAAAGGACTTTGCATTAAAGCCAATGTTACAAAAATATGCAAGGAAAATAGGTTGTGCTGGTAGAGATAGTTTATTTCCACACCCCCAGACATCACAGAAACACAGATTTTAGGTTATATAACGAAACACGAGAAAACAGGCTATTTTAAAATGATCTGTGCCACCTTTATTATTGGTTTAATCCAGTTGCGTTATGTTTTCAAATGTGAAGTTAAACCACCAGGAAGCAACAATCAGATTGTTTCCTATTCTTCAGTGTTTATTATTATTATTATTATTATTATTATTATTATTATTATTATTATTATTATTATTATTATTATTATTTTATTTTAT
>CAEFZY010004216.1:0-10052 GCA_903066815.1 Brachyrhaphis roseni
TATATATATATATATATATATATATATATGCACACACATGTGATGACTGCATTTACAGCCACACAAATGTGGTAACATTCAATCACACTACACACAACAGTTTAGTCAATCTCACCACACTTTTGTTTCTTTAAATCTAGGATCCCATTTGCAGAACAACTGGTTTTTGTTTAGAATCCAACACATCAAACTGTATTCTAGAATAAGTGTGCAAATTTTTGTTTACAAATTTGTTATGTTTTGCTTGATTTAACCTTTGTTTGTTTGGAGTTACCTCAGTGCCGTCTGCTCCAGTCCTTTAGAGGAACAAAGAGGTGGAGAAGGGTGTGGAGGAAGCCCACTGAGACTGCAAATTGGTTCATACCACTGCTCATTGTCAAGAGGGGGGGAAATGCGATTTTCCTATGTTAGCTTCACAATACAAAAGAAAAATCCATGTGTACTGCATCCATCAGTCATGTACTGCTCATATCCAAGGAAAATTCAGGACATTTTTTGGGGGGACTGCTGCTTTTTATTTGGATCTTTTTTCTGCTCTCTGCCAGAAAAACACTTGAGTGTCTGAAACAAACCTCCCACCACAGGAAGAATAAGAAATGCATCACATTGCATTTCCATTTCATAGCAGAGCATGCAGCACACTATTGTTTGTGCCTTCCACACCTATGTCTAAAATACCTGAGCTTTTCTTTCACACAGCAGCAATAGCAGTGAGGCTTTTGCATTCAAGACCATTTTATAGCCTCACAGAAGATGTGCACCCTGGTGGGTAGGGGCTGCAGGGCTTCAGTGCTCCCAGGACTTCAGGTCTGCAGTCCGTGACGACCGAGCGCGACCTATTACTAACTTTCAAACGTCGCCTGTGAGGCTGAAAACTTCATCCTGCTGTGACTGATGGAAAGTTCACAGGGCTGTTAATATCCTGCGGAAAATGTCTCACTGGTCAAGCAGAACATGTTGAACTGAAGCATGGAACAGGTATTTCTGTTTGCCTGGACATCCTCCCTCTCTTTGTAAGTAAATTCATCTTAACTTGCTTCATGTGTCAGAGTGAAACCAACCAGAGACATGGACAAAGCTGTCATAGGGATGTGTGAAAATATGTGTACCATGATTGTTGTGTTCCAACTGATCCAGTTATAGTTTTGTTTAAAAGCATTAATATGCCCAAAGTTACTTATAATCCTGGAAGATTCAGGCTTAAAGAATTAATAATAACTATGAGAATAATGATAAAAATAGCAACTTTAGGCAAAGTGTGCTGCACAAATTTATAAAGAAAGCAGCAAGTAATTTGTTTCTGCTGAGCAGCAACCGTAGTGCATCCATCATTATGATCAGGTCTAGCGTTTTAACAAGCAGCAAGCGGAAAAATATCTGAACCAAAAAAATCCACTCAGCAATCAATTTGTGATGGTGTGACTCTTCTTTTTGTTTTCTCTGCCACCTAAAAAGTGTCTTCTCCAACAGCTCCCAAACTGTTTTCATCCAGTATTTCTCTATTTTCGCATAAATTGCCAATTATGAATGGTTTGTAGTTCCATAGAAAGACTTGTTGACTGGCAAACAGAAAGTTTGGTGTTTGATGTTATCCTTTCATGTTTGTATGCCTTAAACATAAAATATCCTCAAACAACATTTCTGCCTTTCCTTTTCAATAACAGAGTTGCTATAGCTGTTCATGTGAGCTGCCACAGGAGAGGGGAGGAGCTATCTGTGTGTCTGGAGCTTAGCTGTATAAAGGTTTGTGCCAATTGGCCATTTTTGTATCTATTTTGACAAAAAAAAAAAAAAAAAACAGTACCTTTACAAATGTATTTTTTTTTTACTGTCTATATTGAAATAGTTTTCATATTAAACCATATCGGAGTTGAAAATGTCCTGATGTGCAATAAAAGCTGCAATTGTTTAATCCATAGAAGCAGAAACATTTTCTGTTTAGATTCGCTTCGACATCAGCAACACAAAAAGTTAACGCTTTTTTACTGAACTGTTGCAGGAGATGTACGGTCCACATCAATGCCAAACCCTTTTAATGCTCTTGTACGTTGATGAATTGAAAGCAGCTGTGTTACTGTCTGCTGTTTTTTTGTATGGCTATAAGGGATGTACAGAGAGATGTTTGGCCTCGATGCATTCAATCACACACTTTATTTTAGTGTTGTTGTTCCAGTTTGATGAATTGCACATTAGATAAAAACGGCAAAAAAACTAAATAAATAAATGTCATTCCTCCCTGTCTTTTAACTCAAAGGAAAAATCTAGAGTTCTTTTCTTTCTTTCTTTTTTTTGAAGTGGGGCTTTTTGAAGTTCTTATCAGTAGTCTGTATCATACCTCCAGTAGACAGAGGTCAAAAAGAGTGAGTTTGGCAGAAAAAAAATCTGTAAATTCTCAGGCTAGAGTGTCTTATAAAGAGAATATCAGCCATAAAGCCTGTGTTAGTCTGTCAATTGTATCAATCTGCCTCCTCAGCTTGGATTTATCATTTAGCTGGGACAAAAACTACAACAAATGATGAAAAAAGGAATGACAATAGTGAATGAAAGTTTGGGTTTTGTACCTGCATTAGCAGGTACAAAAAACAGAGGAATAACTAGTGGCTAGGTAGAAAGACCAGAGAAAGAAAACCCCTGACAGAACACAATCTGGAGGCATATATTAAATAATTGTTTACTGTTTCCATCACTCCCATCCAGTTCCTGCTGCTGATGTAACTGGAACATGACAAGGGCAGAACTTCTTGGTCTAACCAACAGGATGCCAGTATTTCACAATCAGTGTCTATCACTCAACTATGTTCCCTGCAGTGTGAATGTTTTTCAGACATGGACTTAAAGAGGATCAGCTAAAGCAAATGAGGTGGATTAGCAGTGCTTGCCAACAGCTACTGTGAAATGTCATCCCTGCTGCCCAAATATGGAGCTGTCAGCATGTTATGATGATCATGCATGACAGCTCTGAGTCATACAGCAACAGTGTCTTTAGTCAGAGGCTTCTTTAGATTCCTAGCAAGGCTGACTGCTAGCGGAGATTGTTCCTGCTCACAGCATCAACATCCACAACAACTAAAGATTCCTAGATAGTATAAGTAACAATAAACTTTATTTTCATTTTTGAACAAAGAAAGTTAAATCGAAGAGAATTTAATCAGTAGTCTTTAGCAAAGCTTTATGTTTATTTCAGCAGCAGCTGGTGCCATGCTGACATCTGACCCCACACAACGAGCCACAACACTGGCTAAAAGTAAATCAAACAAATACTGAGGAAACTATACAATATTCAGAACTTCACTTTATTTGAGCTGCATCACAACGTATAATGTTTCTGTTTATTATTTTCCAACAGGTTGAAGCTATAAGACTTAAAAGGTTTTAATTTGAATTTACTTTAAAATTTGTACTAATTTAAAATAATCTCAAATCAGATTCTTCCTGTCCCCAGCTCCTACTAACTTTAAAACAAGAATGTTATTTACCAGATCATGATCAACCTAACCAAGAAGCGTCACTAGATTAGAGTACTGTTGGCTATTTATGAGTCTCATAATCATATTTAAATTGCTTAAACTGTCTATTGTTGATGTGCTACTCCTGCTTCACTCTTTTTAGCTTTGCTCTCATAATTAGTCATTACTGTAAATTGTACGTCATTATCTTTGTAGTTGATTACTTTAACAAATCAGAGCTGCACAGTTTTTCTTGTTTGATGAAATTGCAGTAATCCTAATCTGAAAACGGGTTCAACAAGTCTGAACTTTAAATTGATCAATCACTGTTATTTAGGAACATTTAGTAAACACTGCTGAAGTTGCATTGCAACATATAGTAACTTTTTTTTTAATTCATTCAGTTTACAACCATGAACTACCTGGCATTAGTTCAGTGTTAAAGTATTTAACACTTTAACCCTCGTCCCCAAAATCACCATAAATGCCTGAAAAGGTATACCCAAATTAAATCAGCTGCTTTTCTTGAACAATTTAGAGTACATGCAAAAGCTTGGTCTCTTTATGAAGATGACAAGCTACATGTTCTACTTTTGCAGTCAAAAATTCTTTAACTTTAAGTAGTTTGTAACTATTAGTTTGTAACACGAAAGAAATGTAAACATTTTGCAGCAAAGGCACACAGATTACGTGTGGTTACGCATGTAGCTGGTGGATTCATGTCATAACAAATCCCAAGGTTCCTTATATCCTTATGTCCAGGATGCGTGTTGGCTACACATCGGTGGCTTTAGATTTAGTTTCCAGGTTGACCGGTCAGAAATATTCCAGAAAGAATAGAGGCATGTCAAATTGAGCTCAAGTCGCTCTCTGGATATTATTGGCTCGGAAAAAACCATTTCATAACATTATTGGTCGAATGCGGTGTCAATCAAAAGGGGGCCTCTAGGCTGCCCAATAAAAGCGTCATAATGGACACCGGCAGAGTTTAAACCCTTAAATCTCACTTCCAGAAAATACAATGGAAAAATGGCACGTGGGCGTTGTGATGAGGGTTAAAGGGTTAAGATTTACATTGCTGTAAAAAAAAAAAAAGGCACTGATTCATTTTGTTTTTCAATTTTTTTGTCAAATTTATATGATTAGGATAGTCTTACAAATTTCAGTGAAACACTAACGGCAAACAGCAATTTTCAAATGATAATTTAGTTTATTAATTAAATAGTTTTCAAATGCTTTCAACTTTTTTCAGGCCTTGGATTTGAGGAAGTAAAACCTAGTTTTGATGTGCAAGTCTCAATGGCAATAAATGTCTTCAAGTGTTTGCTTTCTAATCATTTATAGCAAACAAAAAGTAATAATTTGAAAACTGACTTTTTAATTCACTCTGGTGATCTTTTCCTATACAACCTGAAAAACTAAACAAAAGCGTTACAAACCCTGACAAAATAATAACTGTGGGATAGAGGAAAAATTATACATTGTTTTCTACATTCTTGACAAATAACATGGACAACCAAAAATTCCATCAACATTTTTGTTCATATTTGGGGAAGTAGAGGTAAAATTCTACTTAGCTTTATTTTATTGTATTCTGTTATAGAAACATTCCCCAGATAAATGACTCATGTTCCTTGGTAGCTTTGTTCACCTGTGAGAAGGAGAAATACTTTTTAAAGTGCTGAGAGGAAGCAGATTTGGCTCAGTGAAAACACAGTCTGTATGGAGTCAGGAGGTGTGATTCCAGGTCACATCCCAGAGTTCTCCCTCTTACTCAATTTACTTTAAAGAGTCTGCAGTGCTTACAGGAGACTCTTTTTTTTCCCCCTTTCTTTTCCACAAAGAGTACGGATAGGTGGAACTGAGCGAAGGTGAATTCATGACCTTTGTCGGTCTGAATCTGATCGATGAAAAGCTGCAGAGTGAGTCAACAGTCACTGAAGCTGAGCCGCCTGCAGGGCCGGCTGATGGTTTATGGGATCTGAGAAAACATGCATCACACGTGCCTGTCGTGTTTTTATCTTTGCCTTTTGGATGAGAGCACACAGGAAAACAAAAGGATAAAGAGCAACACATTAAAAATTAAAGAAGGATGGAGGATGTGTTCTAAAAGTTTCTCAGCTCTGCTGTGCAAAACCGCTTTAGAGGGACTTCAGAACGAAAGTCAGGCTACAGATTTTGTGTGTTGCAATAATGCAAATGTTTTTGAATGTTTTTTTCTGAAAAACTTGGACTATTTCAGTGGGGTCCCAATTCTGCTTCAGACTTTCTACATAACTCAGTGGATCTTCAGGCCATTTTCTGTATCTTGGTAGAAGCATTTAGGGGGAAGTTTTTAGAATTTCTTTACGGTTCCACAATAGCCTAGTCAAAACCTGCCCCTTGTTCTATGTTTTGCTTCATAGAGACAGTCTGGACCCTCTGCTATTGAGGAACGATCACTTTCTGGAAGAGTGAACTCTTGTTTTAAATTTTCCCAAATTAAATGATGGACTTTGTCTTCTTCAAAGGGACTTCATGTTCTCGATGTTCCAGAAAACCGTTCTTTCAGCTGTGATATTCCTAGCATAGGGTTCTTGCATGGGGAGCATTTTTGGAGCACAAGAAGACAAGGATTTCAAGTGCATCTATCCCCTTTTTATGGTAATCTGGTTTGATCTGATGATTGATTGGCAGGTCAAATATTGCAACCACAAAGTCTTCAAAACATGTTTGTATTTACTATACATGTATGTTTCATAGCAAAAAACAACTTTTTTAAACATGTTTGTTTTGTTGGACTGAATTAAAATTTTGTGTGAAATAGAATGTGTGCTTTACAGCTGAATTAAATTAAGAAAGAAATCCCACTTGGTGTGCTTCATGTGGGAAATGGTCTGCATTTTCAAAGCACTTAACTTACAATGATCACTTTCTGATACGTGACAAAATTATGGAAACACAAAGTGCGTCAGAACCTCTCAGACTGGTTCATCTTTGATAAACGATTGGCTCTCAAAATGAACAGAGATGTTCCTTAATGATCCCACAGGAATCTCCGGGGATATTTCTGCTACTATAACGGTGGTTTTACTCTTTAGTTTAACCTTTACGTTGGAACTCCACTTTTCAGCCTCCTCAGCCGTCTGGTCGCACTCATTTCTGAGAGTTGACCCAACTTGTCGTTTCATTTCCCGAGGACACGCAGCATATTAATATCCCCACTCTACATTTGCCTGAGGATGATTACAAAGCTTGCCTCTCAATCACAACACACTAATGATGGCAGCCAGGAGTGATCAGGTGATTGATAGGTGGCATTTATCTGTGATGGAGCCCAATACACCCATTCCTCTCACCGGAGGCCTGCAGGGACGAGAGTGAGCCACAACCTTTCAATAATCGAAAGCCTCTCGCCCGCTGAAAGGCTGATCTTTTTGTTCTAATTAACCTGTGAAATGAGTTCAGTGGCTCCTTCTCTGCCAGCAGCATAAACGCTCTAATAGTCTTTGAACAGTGGAGCGAAGAGAAGAATGCCAAAAGGTGGAAGGTCTGCTGGGCGATTTTCTTTCT
Source organism: Brachyrhaphis roseni (assembly GCA_903066815.1). Lineage (NCBI taxonomy): Eukaryota > Metazoa > Chordata > Actinopteri > Cyprinodontiformes > Poeciliidae > Brachyrhaphis > Brachyrhaphis roseni. Next base: position 6,999 of record CAEFZY010004216.1, read on the forward strand.
CCAGCATATGGCTGGTGGGATAAGTATCAGAAGCAGGGACGATCGGCCATAGCTTGATCTGAACGAATTAACTCTAAAACAAGAGTCAGAAGAAAAACATGACTGGCAGAACAAAACCACGTCTGTGTACCTGCACCCAAAAGTAAGAGATGATTGAAAAGTGACAGTCTAATTCTTTATTTAGGCTTCTCCCATAGTGTAATAGAATCCCGTTCATTGCCTCTAAAGCTAGTTGACACAATTACGAAGAGTGTTATGAGATTTCTCAAGAACGTGTCTGAAAAGCCAGTCAAGGAGTAACTGCATGTTCACAGGTAGAGGTAACATGAGATAGTGAAATGTGCAAGAGAGGATTTGTGGCTTAACTGACCCCTGTTTACACCAACATCCTGGTGCTTTTACCCCTGAAGTTGTCCTGCAAACTCCATTGACTCCACTCAGACCTTTAAGGACCAACAGAACCAGTCGTCTTCATGAAAATCATCAAGATTGCATCCATTCATTAATAAGAATTGCTCTCTGCCACATCTGCTGCTCATGTCAGCCATCTAAAATCATAATGTGTAGGAAAAAATTTACCTCTGTGATGACTTGAGAGAAAAGTTACAAGTCACAATGTACACTAAGCAATGTATTTATTTTCTCTGCTCAGCTCTACTCTAAACTCTAAACTCACCTGAACGTAAAATCAGAGCAACAGCTCTGGGGAGCAAAAACAATCCAGCCTAATAAATCAGTTTTAATGCTTGGTCGTCAGCACTCAGTTTATATTTTTAAGTCTAAAATTTGGACAAATGTGTTTTAGTCACGTTTAAAAGGAGGAGAGAAGGATGAATTGTCTGTAAAGGGTCCCCACAAAGACAGAAGTGCATGTGAGTAACAGCTTGGACTAAACTCGCACAGCAGCTTTTGCCTTCAAGGTGAAATTAAACTCTTTTTTTAGACAATATTGTCAAATTTTGGTAAAGAAACCAAATGGATGACCCTATAATAATGGCAGGGAGAGATTCAGTGAGTTCAGGTTTGTCATGTGTCCAGGGCATCTTTAGGGCAGAAGAGAGATATAGTTCCTGAAACAAGTTCTAGAGATGATCATTTTAGTCTACTCCCACTGCTCTCTGAATCTCTAAAGTTAGGGATTATGGAGGCATCCTGATCAAATATCCAAACTACCCCTCCTGACAACCTCAATTTAAGCCTCTGCAGGATGATTGAGTTCCTCAATTTATCTCCAAGGCAGAGTCCAACCACACTACAGAAGGAGCTAATTGCAGCTGATGGTATCAAGGATCTTGTTATATAGGTCATCATTGATATCTGATTACCATTTCTGGGGTTTTGAATGTAGAGACACAGTAAAAACAATGGCAAACTTGATTGAATCTTATTTTGAAAACTCCCTGAGTGCTGAATTTGCTGGCTTAAGAATGCAATAGAAAATTATCTGCCAAAAGCTTATTTTACAGAAGACACTGATGTTTCCAAACCACATGCCCTCATTTCCAAGACTAAATTTTGAGATCTTGTCCAAAAATATCAAAAACACCTTAGAGGAAAATGTTGTGGTAGACTCTGACCTGAGTTCAGTAGAGGGTCATTGCAGCAGTCGAATTTTCTTAAACCTTTTTTATTAACCTCATATGAACGTGCCAAAAATAGTTAAAGAAAGATGAAAAGTGCATTAAGTCATAGCGTTTTCTTTCAAAGAGCATGGCCCTTGGATTTAATGCTGAAAGAGAAAAAGGTAGTTTGCTACTCTTTTAACCCAGTACTCTGTGACACCTGAATTTTACCTTTGTGGGACAATAAAGCCTGTTTCTGTTTTATTTACTGTCTATGGAACATTTTTAGATGAGTGAACAAAAGTGATTTCAAAAGTTTCACTTTGTTGTTTTCTATGATTTCTTGAATTAATTTTACACAGAGGCAAAATGCTGGTCTTGACAGAGAAATTTTCTGCATCTCTGGTGGAAGAAAAGCAGAAATCTGCATTAATAACAGCTCTCATAGGCTGATGATCAAGGGGCTGTCAGCTGCTTTTGATAAATGTAGCTTTAATGGGGCACTAAAACTGTCTGACTCATTTGCACTGGTGAAATTATGAAGTCAGATGTTAATTGTGTGTTAATTAGCTCTATGCAGAGCCTTGTATCAGTTAGGACCTCTTTAGTTAATTTCTTTGATGTGTTGATTTTATCATCCCTTTATGCAGATAACTTTAGTCTGTCTGATTTGGAGGTTTACACCTTATTATCAGAGCACACACATGCACATTTTGCATTTCACTGAGTAAAAACAACAAACATTCAGTATGATTTCCTGCCATCACACAACATTGGTTGGAGGTTGGCTCTATTTTTGCAGTTGTAAAAGCAGCAAAGGACTTTTAAACTTTCGCTAAAAAGGGGGGAAGAGTTGCAACGAGGTTTAAAACAAACAACAAAAAAAACCTCTCTGACATGTTGCCTGAGGCAACTGGCTCTGCAGGAAGACCGGCTCATCTTCATCTTCCTGCAGAACTGAGAAACGGATTTTCCAATGGCGTCAGAAGCAGTGGACATTCCGGCTAAGGGGAACGAGAAAAGATGGCACCACTGTCAGTCAACATGTGATGCAAAGAGGCTCATCAGTCTTAAAATACGGCTTTAGATTGATACCGTGTATCTGAAGAAAGGCCTGTGGAAGCACAATGATTTCTATGACTTACTCTGAGTGCTGAAACTACAAAAGTAGAAATTCTGGTGTATGTTTACAATTGTGAAAGTGGAAAGTTCCAGGTAAACCTCTTTATGTTGCAGATTTATCAACATGAATGCAAAGCAAGAAAATCGACCGAGGAATCTGACTAAGCTTTCCACAAAAGATGTAGGACCCAAAAGCAGAAACGGGGCTCAATTCCAGGGTCTGTTTCTCAGTTTTGTTTGTTTTGACATTAACAAAGCTTTGTGGTCCTTTTGACAAAATAATGAACCTTAATTAACAAGCTAGTTTTTTCTTGCTTCAAAGATAAAGTTCATATATATATATATATATATATATATATATATATATATA
>CAEFZY010004220.1:0-18288 GCA_903066815.1 Brachyrhaphis roseni
CCAATCTTTCACCAGTCTTGCTGTGTGTATTGGTGCTAAAATGAGAGGTGTTTCAGTTTCATTGTCCAACCCCTGTACATGCAAATGCAGATCATTTTCATTATTAAAGCAGTTCAAAGTGCTCTACATTTTAAAAACATCATACAGTCACTAATTATGAAACAAGCAAAAAAAAAAAACATAACGTTTTCTCAGATTTCAGCATCAAACTCACCAATACATCGAATATTGATAAATGTTCCAGTTCCAATCAATAGTGACTCTAAACAGACGGGGTTTTATCCTTGATTTAAAGGAAGTGTCAGGGTCGCTGTGGAGGCACATGGGTTAAACACAACCCTCATAAGGAGGCCTTAGGCTGCGTTCACACTGCCACACTTATCCGACCTGTATGTGTTCTGCAACGTGAACGGGTAAACGACCTGAAAGTGTCCCACATGCGCAGTAGAGGGCGCAATAACGTCAGCGTTCTCAGTGTTCCGCCAACCGCCATAAAAAGAAGAAGCGCTCAGTGTTTGCGGAAGTAAACATGGAGGCTAGTGGTGGAGCAAAGCTTACATGTTTTAAGTTGTTGTCTGAGTATATTAACAGTATATTAGCAACTTAATCCTCATTATAGTCCGTCGTGGTTGTTTTTCTTCCCGCTTGCGCGTATCGGGATGCAGAATAGTGACGTTTGTCGAGTATCGGTGACGTTCAGTTCGAGGAATTTGAATCGGATGCGTATCGGATATGGGTCGCATTCGAAGAAAATCCGACCTGCGCTGTTCAGACTGTCTGAAAAGATCAGATACAGGTCGCATTACGTCAAAATTACACCTTCCCTCTCTCTCATCACCTTCTTTCCTGTCTTAGCACTTTCAAATAAAAGCCACTAGACCCAAAAAAAGGAAAATTCAATTGTTTTCAGTTTTTTGGTGTATTGTCCATTTTCCAATGGGATCGTACTTCTGGGACAGTACACGCTATTTTTTATTACAGCTAAATTCTGGGAATTTGTTTTTAAGTAATAAAATCAACAGGTTTTTGTTTCTTTCTCTTTTTTTACATTAATAAATGAAAGCATGATTTGTAATTACAAAATCTATCTTTATTCAAAGAGCGGAAACTTTAAGGCAGAAAATGTTTTCCACACCACAGCATGAGGTTTTCTAATCTAATTTGAGATCAGAGTCCAATGTTAATATTAACATTGTGTCTCAATGCCTTCTTTTTTGGGGAGGGATGTGTGTGTGTGGGTGTGTGTGTGTGTGTGTGTGTAGGTTTGTGTGGTTTCGCAACACCATCCAGACAGGAAGGAAGTAATAAAATAAGATAGCTGATTGGGGGCTCATGGATGATGAAGCAGATAAGACGCTACAACTCCCCGGAGGAAACGCAGGCCGTCTTAGAAGTTGCTGCGAGGAAGAAGGTCTTTAGTAAAAGTTTTTTTTTTTGTTTGTTTTTTTTTAAAACACTTCTCCTTCCCTGCTGGTAAATCACGAGAATCTATAATGACCTTCGCATGCAGAGATATTAAAATCATTACAGCAATCATGCGGCTAACCCTCCTCCTCGTTTCCCTCCTTTCTCAAATCCTCTGAATCAGCCACTCGAGGCTGCAGCTGCCAGCCTTTATTTAATGGCTTCCAGATCTCTCCACATCTCTTCCTCCCGTCGTTTACTCCTTTTTTCCTCCGCCCCCCTCGCTCCATCTCCGCTTCTCGTCCGCCGGTTGTTCTCAGTTGAGCGGGCCAAAGCGGAAGTGGAAATCCGGCGGGCTCCGGTGAGTCAACTCGCGAGGCACCCGTTTGGAATCAAAACGACCGACGAGGTTTTGGAGCGGCGGCGTAAGACGCTGTTTTTCATCAGGGCCTGCTCGGGGGAGTTTTAAACGGGAGGCTTTTGGATGAGCGTATTAGTGAAATATGTGTGTTTATGCGCAAGAAGGCAAAGCATTGAGAGGAAGCGGAGCTGTTTACGTTTACTGGAAGGATGTTTGTTGTTGGGGACGGACTGGATTTATGGTTTTCGACCCGATGTTGGGTTACTGGAGGAGTTGGCTTTGTGGTATATGGAACTCTATTAAGAGAATTCTACGTTAAAATGAATGTGCATTTAACCTTTGTGATGATAAATTGCTCCATATTTGGAGGTATTTGTGTGAATAAACACACCCTTCACCCCCAACACACACACACACAAAACAATAAAGTGATAGTTTGAAGTGGAGTCTCGATAAGCAGAGTCGTAACTAAAACTTGTGCAAGATTTAGTCATCACAATATGGCAAATACTGATCTAAGTAAACTACACTTAAACGCGGGGTTCCTCAAGGCTCCGTTCTCGGTTTACTGTTTATTTAGTATCTGTATGCTCCCACTGATTCAGATTATGAAGTGATAAATTATCTTAGTACTGTATTTTTATGTTGATGATGCAAAACCCTGTATTTCCGTGTTACTGCAGTCAGTAAGTCGGTATGTCAATAATAACAAAGAGTGTATTTTTAATTGCATTTAAATCCTCACTTCTTTATTTATCAGTCCGGTGACCAAACACTATGCAGGTCAGCAAGTATACGCTGTATGTTCCTTCTCATTCAGAGGTCCTCATAGTATTAGCAGTAAAAATGGTAACAGATCTTTAATTCTCAGGTGAATTAAAACAAGTTTAATAATTTCCATTCGCTTGATTTATTGTTTTTCTCGATTCTATTTCTTTCTACAAAAAACTGGATGACAAAAGTCGTCAGTCTGGTGCTTTGGGCTCAACTAGATCCTCCTCTTGAAGGACAATTTTGCTTACAGTCTTCATATTTACTTTTATTTGCCATTTCCTGTGGTTTTGTTTATTTATTTTTGGATAGTTAAAATGTCTTCCAGTGTTAAACGTTCAATAGAATTTAAAGTTTATTTATCTTTGAGAATGTTACTTGGAAATGGTCTAAAGACATCAATAATGTCGTTTATTATAATAACTTCTGGGACAATTTATCATCCAGCAAAATTTGTTATTGTGACAGGCCTACATGTGTGTGTGTGACAGGAATCATTATTTTTAATTTCACTGTCTTTTAAAAAAGGTCCAACTAAGCACACAACAACAATTGCTTTTAATATCGTCACCTTCCTAAAATAATGGCCTTAGTCATCTTTTTTTTTTTTTTTCTTTTTGTCAAAATAATTTTTGGCAAAAAAACAAAAAAAAAAAACAAGTATGATACAGGCCATTATTTTAGGAAGGTGATGACATGTAATGTGCTGTCTTTGATTACATTTGGATTGAATTGAGCAAGTAAAACTTAACGTGTGACGAAGCGCCACCTTTCTGTCCTGAACATTGCCGCCTGCCGCGTTTTGATTTGTCCTCCTGCTCTGATACAACACACACAGATTACATCCCGCAGCTGCTGCCTATGGCGGCGCAGGCGAGTGCTGAGTGACATTTCAACGGCAGCATTGTGGAAGCAGCTAAGTTTCTACGACTGTTTTGATTACTCAGTGTTAGTCACCAGAGGCATTAAGGCCCCGTGTGCCAAATATCCACGCTGGCACAGAGGGGCCCAGTGAGACCAAGGTCCATCAATCGCTTGCGGTTTCACTGCGGTCCAGCTGGGAGAAGTGTGGGACTGGCTGCCCTGTTGTTGGACCTTGTTATGCCGCGGTTGGTGACATCACCCCTTTGTGGAGTCTGTCATTAAAGAGTGATAAATACCCGGAGTGTGTGTTTGAGAGGGACAGATGAAGCAGCGGGGAGAAAAAGCTCCCAGAGGCCCCTAACATGAGGTCTGTGTGGGGGTGGAGAGGGGCTGCTGGGGAAAGTACCTGACCACAAAATCAGTCAGTGCAGCAGAGTCTAATACGGTCACACTGAAAGAAGCTGGCACAAAAATAGGAGAAATAAAAGTCAAACTCTACAGCCTGTGGTCTCCTCAATGAGAATTTAAGCACTTTCCATTATGGGTCGATCGCTCCCCCCCAGAAAACTGCTGTAAAAGCTCCTGCATTCGAGCCGCGTCATCACTTTACGAGGCGTTCGTCAGCATGTTGTTGTGGCACGAGACGCAGCGGGTGAGTTCTGAACTCCTCGCTGCATGCATCCATTGACTCACTCCCGTTCGACCCGCAAAAAGCAAGAAAAAAAAATCCAAAACAGTCACACCTGCAAGAACGAACCTGAGTGGCGAAGGGCGTGAGTCAGCAGGTGGGGGTTCAAGTCACTGCATGCTTCTTTTTTTTGTTGTTGTTTTGTTTTTTTTGTTTGTCTGTTTGTTTTACCGTCTTCTTATCTGGTCGTGTTTCGAAGTGACGCGTCTCCCGGGGGTCACAGCCGGCACAGACACCTGTGACCCCATGGCCGTGTCAAAGGGGGCTGTTGAGATCTGCCGTGGAGGTATTCCAGCTCCGGCGTTTGATGCCGAGAGCTGGTAGAAAAGAAAAAGTGATGAGTCACCAAACTTCCCAAAATCCCCCCTCCCTCCTCCACCTTCCTGGCTTACTGGAAATTGAATGCTGTGTTGTTTTTTTTACCCCTCACCCCCCACCCACGTCCTCTCCCACTCCACTTCTGTCGTAGACGTTCATCTTCTTGACAGGCGGCAGGGTCAGGGCCAGGGTTAATGTTTGTCTCAGGGATCGTTTCATCCTCCTTCACAGGGGCCGAGCTGCCGAACGGGACTAATTATGTCAGTCAGACATTTGGACGTCTGTAAGCCTTGGTGGGGAAAGAGGAGGGGAGAAGTGGGAGAGGGTGTAAATTAATGGGAAATTGCTTGTGCAACAGATGAACATTTGTTGTGCGGCATAAATAAGATGATTAAGATATCAGTGATTTAGACTGGTCTGGTTGCGATTAGTTCATTGGAGATTGATTGAAAAATCCTCTTCGGTATTATCTCACTTAAAGGGGCAGTAGTATGTAAAATTTAAATAATGTTGTTCCCTCATCAAAAACATACATGGAGTGTTGTTTTGGCTCTTTCATGCATGTCTGAGAAATCCCTAATCTCCCGTGGCAACCATTCAGCTGTGCAAAACGCCTGGTTGGACCTAGCCCCGCCTCACAGAGCAGCCCTGACTCAGCTCCTTCAGACTAGTCAACAGCAATTAGCAAACAGCTGGTGGACCTGAACATCAGCTGGGCTCATTATACGAGCTGCTTCTCAGTGCAACGCTGGTAAAATCATTAAAGGGTTAATACAGGAGCCATGTTGTTATAATTTCCTGAAGTGGGCGGAGTTTCAGAAAGAGCAGGAGCTTCTTAAAGAGACAGAGGCCCAATTTCAAGGCGTGAAATTAAGAAGTCAAATTACTATTAAGTCACCTTTCATACATAAATAGCATTTTTACAACAATTTAAGGTAACATAGTTACAATAAAATGGCACTATGTGGCTAAAAAGTACATAATACTGAAACATCAAAGAAAATTTAATAAAAGTGTTACATCAACTTGCAGGATGTCTAACTTTTTCACAAGTTGTTGCAACCATCAACTTCTGTGTATTTTATATGGAATTTATCTTACAGGCCAACACAAAGTAACCAATACTACACATAACTGGTGCTGTGGTTCCACTTGATTCGTTTGACATGGAGTTGAGTAAAACCCGAGACGCAGATGTGATGACTTTAGACTCTATGTGATTAAAATTACAAAAAAAACTTGGGGCTTGACTGTTACACTTCACTTGGACTTGAGCCAAGCGACCTGAGCTTTGGAAGTTCCTCACACCAAACACAAAGTGGGTCACAGTGCAACCGTGCCTAGAAAGCAAACCTGCCTGCTGTGGATCCCTGGCCGTTTGCCAATATGTCCTCCTCCGTTTTTACCGGATTATTTACCTGCTTTTCTTTGCTGCCATCCTCTGAAGGCAGCAAAGAAATTGAAGGTGGTAAAAAGTGCTATGTTCCAACGGTATTATAGAGGTTTGTGTAAAGCATCACCCAAACATTATGTGGGCAGATGTAGCATAACTGTGCACAGTAATTCACTTTCAGTAACATTTTAAAGACAGACAGAAGCAACACTGGGACCAGGTTTTAATTGCAAGCCTGGCGATAGTGACACAAGTGCTGCTTGTGGTTGTAGTAACATTATGTATGGAATTCAAGAGGTGCCAAAAATAGTTGGGCTAATTAGTTGTGTTGCATAATTAGAGAGTAATCCTTTATGCGTTCCCTGAATTCATAACGGAAGCCTGATTTTGTTAAATAAAACTGAAAAAAAAAACAAAATCATGTCAATAGTTTATAGTAACTTCTCAAAATCCAAAGATCCACCAAAATAGAGAGAAATTACAGGGGGTAAAAACACGTGGGCTGGAAATTATAGCAGTGTGGCAACAACTTCTAACTTCCAACTCGATATTTAAACTTACGCAAACAATGATGAGTCACACTAATAAATCGACTCGGGTGGTTAATGTTAGCTTAATTAAATTCGATGTGTTTTTTCTTTCTTTTCGTTGCCCGGTAATATAATGATACAGCCTGAACTCAGGTTCTGACTCAGAGGTAAACTCAAAATATGTCTTCTGATTGGCTTTCATGTCCGACTGTGAGCTCTGCGATCCATCACGTGGTAACAGGACCAAAACGTCCCGCGTTCAAATCAAATCATTTGCGTGCGAGGCAACGGTCTGTGCTTTGAGCCTGAAGCCAAACAAAGTTGGTGGATCCTAGTTGTTAGCTGACAGTTAGCAGCGTCATCCAGCTACCTGGTTACCAGTACGGCAATCTAGGTTAGATGTGACGCGCCACCATCGCTACTAACTTGGGTGGCCTGTGCTGGAAGCCCCATTACACATGTACAATGTTGTTACGGTGTTGTGTGTTTGTTGCTGTTTGTGTCAAGGCGTTGATATGACTTTTTTTTCCCCCACTTTCCTATTGCTCTTTTTTTCGCATCTAGTCAAAGGGCAGCCATGATGGCTGCTGCCTCGGGCATCTGTCCGTCTGATGTCACTTGTTTTTTGTTCTTTAGACGGGCTGTCCTTACTCCTAGGTATGAAACCATGCCGTGCGTGTCACATGATGTTGCATATACAAGCTGAAATTTAGTTTGAATTTGCACTGAAGACCATTTTAACGTGTAAAAATTTGGACTCCAGTTAAAAACTTGGTATGTTGTACATCAAAGCCAGGTTGACAGCCGACTTTACCTGCAGACAAACTCTGCAGCTGAGATCGCGAGTGAGACCATCCTGCTTCTCAGCACTTTTGCTGGGAGAGAATCCGTGCTGACCCCACACAGAAGGAGTTGAAAGGTCACGAGAGTCGCAGCTTCAACAAGCCTCTAATCCTCCATGACAGCGCCGTTTTCAAGCGCCTCTCGAACGCAACCTTTTATTCCCTCTCCTGTAATTATCTCCCAAAACTACAGCTGCTGTTGTTCTTTGTAGAGGCAAACGTGCAACAAGCGCATACCTTTTTTTTTTCTTTTTTCTTTACTGTGTTTACTTAGCGATAAGTAGCATCGACACTTCAGAGGACTTCTCGGTGAACTTCTCCTGGCTGCACAGATCAGAGGCGCTGAAGTTCAAGTTCACCCTGGATAACGGATGTGGAGGAAGTGAGACATGATGTGGGGTCAGCAGCTTTCTCGCACTGAAGTCATCAGCCCGTCTGTGTCTGTTTGGTTGTTTGGAGGCCGTTGCTGCATCCACCTCACTTTCTTTGAGGGCTTGTCTGAAGGGATCAGCTTCAACTCAGGGGCTTCGCTCAAACTTTGTGCTGATTGTGCAAATTGAGAGTGAGATCCAGCCATCCAACTAGGAGGCCACTTTTATTCCATGCTAAATGCGATATATCCACGTTTAAATATTTCCTTACTGTTTATTTTTTTGTCATTAAAATGTGTCACTAACACAAGTACTTAAAATATTTGAATTTACGCCTACAAATATTTCAGATTTAGTATAATAGAAGAGTGAATAACTTCAGTTTCCATTACATTATTCCATTGTAGATAGAGTAAAAGAAGGAGTAATTTTCTGCCAAAAAACTCAAAAATATCTGAGTTTGAAAAGTCAAAAATTTGCTAGACAAAACATTTGCTAGAAATTTTGATATTAATTGTAGAAATGTTTTTGCTAATTTTTTTTCTTAACATTTCAAAACAATTTCTGAGCTTCAAAAGTAGAAGATGTTTGACTTCTCAAACTCGCTGATGCGCCGATCCACTTTTTTTCACTTCCGATATCAATACAGATGTCTTGAGGTTTAGTATCGGCTGATATCAATCCGATACGGAGAAGCAGCGCTGAATTCACTTAAAAAGTTAAACCCAGACATAAATGTACTGAAATGCAAATTTATTTAACACTGCATCAGTACAGCACATTTAAATACAAGCTCAGTCAAATACGTAAAAACAACTTTAAGTTATTCTGTCAGTGCAATTTGGAGTAGAGCAGCCAGTGTAAAAATAAATAAGAATTTAAAAAACGATCTTTTTGGTGAAATATGTAAAAGCAAACCTTCTTTCAAATGATTCGGAAAGTGAAATTAGAAATTCTACATGTCAAATAAATAATAAAGAATGATGTCACTCAGAGTGCAAAACATAGAATAAGGTTGAATAGATCTGCCCTTACCAATACCTGATCTGGAAGTTTTTATTTTTTTTCCCCAGATACGGATATTAATATTAGATCACTGCGTCTCTAGTTGTGGAAAATACAAGAGAAATAAATACTTTTTTTTTTTTAAGTACTCTGTGTGTCTCTGTGAAATTTCTGCTGAGTTTGTCTAAATGAACACATTCTGATGTGGATGAGGACAGACAACAGCCTCCCTTCGTTCTCTGTTTCCCATCAGTCGGCCCGCTCTCCCCTCTGTGCTGCGATAAGGGCCAACAGGAGGCCGCTCACTGCAAGGCCAGCCGTAGGAGTGTTGATTGCGGCGGACAGATCCAGTAAACACTGCCCGCGTGATGCTGAGTCAAGCAAACTGTCACTCGGCATAAAGGGTTAGGGCTTCGCTTGTCGACAGCCCGCTCTGCGCCCTCAGAAGCCCGGCTGTGTAATTAAGGCCGTTAGGGATGGGCGCCAATTAAAAGCGGGCTGGCAGCAGAGCGCCGAGACCGAAACGCTCGGCTGTGTTTGTGCTCAGAGGATGGGGAAAGTTGTGCAAGGCTGAAGGTGTGGTTCACATTTCTTGGCACGAGAAAGGACCTGGACTCACACACCCATCAAACGGTCAAGATTTGTGGCTTTGCAGCTAGAAGGAATAGGCAATGCGGTGCCGGGTCACTGACTGGGGCGTTTCTCACTCCTCCGGCCTAAACCACGTCCATAAGAAGGTGTTGGGAATGTCACTGCAGCGCTAAAGGCAGTGGGAACTTTTACTGATTCCACATACCTGGAATGTAAAAAAAAAAGAAAAGACAAAACCGTAAGATTTTTACGATATGCTGGACTTTTGCCTCATTCCGTCTGACAGAACCGGTGGAGCTGAGTTTGCTCACACACCTTTTCAGGTCTGGCAGCTAACTTGCAATGAGAGACTGAGATCAGGGCTTTTTGACGGCCACTCCAAGACACTGAGCTGAGTTTGTCCAAGAATTAACTTCCTGGCTGATAATTTTCACATAATCTTCTTTTCTTATGATGCCATCAATTTTATGAAGTGGACCAAACCCTCCTGCACTTAAAGGGGCGGTATTATGTGTTTTTCAGTAACATATTGACATTTTATAACACAATCAAGTAACTGTTACCTTTAGCTGTTAGAAAAATGTTGTAAATGTCAAATATGACTTAATAGTAACTTAAATCCTTGAAATTGGGCCTCTATCTCTTTAAGAAGCTCCTGCTTTGTCTAAAATGCCGCCTTCAGGAAGTCGTCACAACATGGGTCTTCTATTAAACCTTCTACGTTTTACCAGCCTTGAACTGAGAATAGCTGATAGCTTATAGCTTATAACGAGCTCAGCAGATCGCTCAGTTCCACCAGGTGTTTGCTAATTGCTGCTGGCTAGTCTAAAGGAGCAGAGTGGGGAAGGGCTGCTTGTAAGGCTGAAGCAGCCTGGAAAATGCAGCTTTTGTCGCTTTTGGAGTGATGGCTTCTTCCTTGCTGAATGGCTTTCCAGGAGTTTGTCTATGGTTGCTAGCTCTTTGCTTTGGACCAGCGTTTGGAGATCAGACCCAAAGATGAACTGGACCTGATTTATTTTCCCATGATGCCACGCAAAAAAGTTGAGGTATACCATCTTAAAATAGATCCATGTTTGTGTGTAGTGAACTCTCACTTTGTAAATGAATCTTTTTAGAAGCTTGCAAAGCCATGACATCATCATCCAGGCTGTCAAATGACTTACATTTTTAGTGTGTGTACTTAGTGTGTGTAAACTACTGGGTTTGAAGGCAGAACGTAACGAAACCTCTCTTATATTACTTTGACGTTTAGCAAATGGCAGAATAATAAGGACAGATAGAATTAGTTTTGGTCAATCTAGGCGACATATAGGAAAAGTGGACAATAAAAAAAGGTAACATCTCATTTTCATTGTGAACATTTGGTTTCAAACGCTCTGACAGTTAAGTATACGCAAATTTGACCCTCACACACGCACACAAAGCTGCATCTCTCTTCGTTTCTAGCTTTTACTGCCGGCTTTGCAGGGAAAACAGAACCTCCTGCAGGCCTGGTCTTGCAAAACAAAACAAAAAAAAAAGTCCCACACCCTGTCATTTTTCAGTCCTGCCTGTTAACCTGCAGGACCAGGCCGCCGTGTTCTGCACATGCAGCGTGCATACAGGACGTACTGTAGCACACCGACAGCAGGGCGTGGGCCTGCGTGTGCACTCGATCGAAAAAAAAAAAACAAGCACACAAGGTTATATATCCACCTGACTGGCTGCGCTCGACTATTGTTCGTGCTGACAGTGGGGGTGTGCGTGCGTGGGGGTGTGTGTGTATGTGTGCGAGGTGTGTTTGCGAACATGTGCTGGGCGGAGCGGGCTTAAACGTGCTCCTCCAACCTGTTATTAGCTCTCAGCGGTAATTATTGGATTCATAACCACTAAGTGACACTGTGTTCGAGAGCCTTTTAGCCTCTCTTTAAGAGTTTATATCAGCAGGTGTTGTCTAACACATACCTGATGACAGCGATCCGATCAGCTCCCTTTGTGGCCCTAAGATAAACAAACACGCACTTTGCACGCATCAAAGTTTCTCTAAGCGAGGAGTCGCATGCAAAAGTGAGAAGCTTGCTTTTCACATTGTTTTATTTTCTTGCGCAAAATACTATATTTGATCCTGTGTTTGATTCTCAGCGGTACCACTATCAGATTTTACAAAAGACTTGCTTTTTTTTGTTTGTTTGTTTTTTTGTCACCCATCCATCTTTTTTTTTTTTTAATAAGTGTAATCTTGAGACATGCTAACTCTGTCGCCACGCTGCTGGTATGTTTGTGTTTTGTCCCTGAGTGAAAATGACAGCTTGCGGTTAAAGTTTGACAAGCAAGTGGGCCTCAAAACTTCATGGTCTGCAAAGTCTTTTCTCTTGCTCGCGTTCCGTCACCATGGCGACCAACTCTTTGACTGATGGTTTCCGCCAGTTTTATCAGCTTAGTCGAAGGTTTGTAATAACTTTAGCTAAAAAAACCAACAGATGTTTAGATTAAAATGCAACGTCTTGCTTTTTTCCCAGATTATTATTATTTCATTTTGCACAAATATCAACATCCAAAATGTATCAATCCACTGTAGAAATAGAAATATAATGACAGCAAACTTCCTTTAGACATTTATCTCTTTTTTTTTTCTTCTGAGAGCTAAAATGGCTTTTTGGTTTGTGAAGGTCTAGTCAAACCTTCACCACAGCATCAAGGAGTGGAGTTTTGCAACAGACTCATCATTTTGTTGTCTGGACAGAGGCATTAGGCCAAGTTGCTATGGCAGCCTTGTACCTGCAGGTGTGTTTACTGCACGGCTTAAGGTCAGTTCACCTATTTGCCCGTTCATGCCTGGATTTCAAGCGACATTTTGTCCCTTTACTTTTGCTCTTATAAATTATGTAGCTAAATGCTAATAGAAATGCTTAGATCTCCAAGGGGGAAAAAATATGAGAACAAATCATAAACCAGATCGAACAAAGGGGAGTCGTGCTGGTGGATAACATTTATTAGTCATATAGCTACATTTTATTACAGTAAACAACAAGTAGAATTGAAACAATTACAAAAAAATTAATTACATCATGAATAAAGTAAATTTTTTAAAAACAAATGGTATGAAGCATGATGTCAAGCTGCATCTGTGAATTATTATAATCTTTTAATGAACAAACATCAGTGTCAGGTATCTGCTCTAACACAAGCTTAGCTAACAACCGTTCTGCCTAGCCTCCTTATTTAATCTGACTACACTTATCCTGCAGAATCAGCCCCCACTGCACAGCATCCACAATCCTCCATTCATCATCAGAGGCCACCCAGGACTTTGTCGGGGGGCGAGGGAAGTGAAAGAAGAGAAATAAAACAAAAAAAAAACCACACACACAAAAAAAAGCGGTTAATTTTATGCCGCTGTAGGTGTTTTCACGTAGCCGCTGTGAAAGTTAAAAGCATCTCCTTAAAGGATAAACACTTAAATTTGTGGCTTCCTTAATTCAACTCCTGATGACACATCCATGACAAGCTGTTTGCCTCTAAATGTCTTGACAGCACCAGCAATTTAAGTCAATCAATTTAGGGGAGAAAAAAAAAAGTGCAGACAAAATGCTTTAAGAACCTTTCTGAAAAACTGTTATCAAGTTATTTTCAAGCCACGAGTACTTGCTAAAATTCTGCCATGAAAACAAAACAACAGACTGTAAATGTATATTTTAAGGGTAAGGTTTCTGACATAAGGTTTTAATCTACTGAGGAATGTCGAACAGGTGAATCCGGGAATACTGAACTGCACATTAGCGAGGATCCATTGTATTAGACATGAATTTCTCTACAAAAATGAACAACTGTCAGAAGATTTGTGGTTGAGAAAGATTTGAACTATAGCTTAAGCTAGTTTAGCATATGCGCTAAATTAGCACATTAGATGCAAGTAAACAAGATGGAGCCCAAAAAAATTGTTCTGACTGTGCTGAGGCAAGCAGGTAAAATGAACCCACATAAAAACGAAGTAAACTGGTTCTCCATTTTTATTAATCACATTCTATCAGCCTCTTTTATCTGCTGTTCCTACTTTTGAATCTCCAGAACCTCTAATGTCTTACAGGGAATCGTCTTTCTTCTGATTTGCTGGCATTGGAACCGAGCCTCGCGTTCCCCAGAGGACTTGTACACCTGATACACTACAGGGGATTTGCCCCATCACAAGGACACGTTGAGGGACTCTCCCTGAGAAGAAGCACTTGTTACCCGCCTGCTGTGACTCACTCATGCTGGCCATGTGCTGCCTGTTTTGATGAGTTAGACAGAGAGAGAGAAAGAGAAAGAGAGAGAGGTCCTGAAACAGAAAGCGATACCGAGAGAGGGGTTTATCAAAAGTACAAATAGAGGGGGTAAACTGAAACCTGGAGTGAGAGTGAGAACACACTGATTTTTAATTATTTTTTTTTTACAAACTGTTAACGCGTGGCGTCTGCTGACACAACACATCTGATCTCTCCTCCTCCTGGCCTCTTGTGGGTATCTAGGTTATTTGGCGTTGCTCATGTTGTAGCTCCAGAGGCACAGACACAACAACTTGGAGTCACAAAGCAGCTAACTGGTCCCACATTCCTACTCTAACGTATGCCGTCATGTCTAACACGAGTGAGACTCCAGAACAGTTTTTTTTATATATATATATATATATACAAAGTAAACACCCTGTTAATGGATTAACAGCCAAGTCGCTGTTTGCATGTGCGGATTATTAAACGTACACTCCCTGCCAGGTTAGCAAGAGGCCCGGTTGTCACTGGAGACATAAATCTTTGGTTTGAGTGGGAGAAGGAACACAGCTGATAAAGCAGGAACGGTCGTAAATCTCTCATGGGTTTTTTTTTTTTGCGTCTTGTTTTGCGTGTTCAAACAGAAGCGTAGTTGCATGCGTGACCTCATGTCTGGAAAAGGAGCTCTAGAGTCAGACTCACCTCCAGCTGCGTGCCCTTGCTTATTTTTGCGGTCTGTCCATCTCTGTTCTGTGGGTTTGTTGTTTCCCCCCCCCCCAGTGACACCTGGGAAAGCTGTACGGGAAACAAATTGCATGCCAGCACATTCCATCTCCGAGTGCCTGGGATCAGCCTTGCTTAACAATGGTCTAAGGCTGAGCCTAGGAGCCAGATCAGGCCGTAAGGATCTGCAAAGACACGTTAGGGTTCATGTGATCCGCTGCTCCAATAATGCTTTTAGTATAAGACGTACCTTTAAAAGCCTTCAAGAGTTTTGCTTATATTTAAAAATGTCATTATAGTTTGCAAGCAGGTGCTTCTGGATACACAACTAAACACACTTTAAAATGACATTTTCCAAATACAGTAACTTAAGTGTTTGTTCGCACATTGAACGAAGAAAATAATGTAAAATTTATGGGAATTTTCTGTTTTAAGGTACATTTTTTTAACCATCTGTTTACAGATATCTGTACCAACCTTGGTAAAAATCTGGAAAAAGATTTAAAATAACTTAATATTTAGTTGTAATAGCATCATCTCAAACTTCATCCTTTAATTTGAATACATTTATTGTGAAAAAAATCTTATGTCTGACTGGGTTTATACAGAATATGACATGACACAGAGGGTTATCCGGGGGAAGACCCAATTTATCCTGCAACCACACACACAGGGAGGGAAGATAATGGAGATAAACAAACACTCCAAAGCTCTGAACTAGTAGCAAAGAGTGACCACCAGGGGTCACCAAAACACTATCACTATTAGACATTTCCTGCAAGCCAACTGAGGGTCTGCATGGTGCAGAGCAGGCTTTGTTTCTTTGTCACTATTCTGCTAATGTATAAAACAATAAACAAAACACAATTTCACAATTGCTGTGTTTCCATTAAATAAGAAAAGCAACTAAAATCACATGTGATTAACTTTGACTGATTAACGCAATAAGCCATTAAGAAACTTGCCATCGCACTCCAACTGTTTCCTGTCGTTTTCTGCTTCGTAGTTATAGATGTGATGCGGGGAAAAAAAGTGTTTCCATTGCAATTTTGTGAAATAAACCCATTTCAACACAACCAAAAAAAAAAAACACTCCATTTTACATACAAAATTAAAAATCTTTGGAATTGGAGTGTTTCCATTAAGCAAATGTATTTTCAAAATGTCAAATATTGCAAATATATGATCAGTGGAAACGCAGCCACTGTTGCCTTGCAGTACGAAGGTTCTCTCCGGAAACCCATGCTTTGGTATTAGAAAAGAGTGGACTTAACGAATCACCAAAGTCCCCTCAACAACCATTTGTGGGTGATGCCAAAAAATCTTTTCTGTCTCATCAACAGAAGCGTAAATATGCAGAGTTTCCAGAGCGCCAGAGGCTTAGTGGGCAGAGCAGGCGCTCCATGTTCCAAGAACGTTTTCCACAACACAGTCGTCATAGGTTTGACTTCAAGTCCAAGGTTATTTGCTGCAACGCCTCAATTTCCTGTCATGTTTATTGAGCAATAAAAGTCACTAGAGCCACACAAACACAGACAAAACCAGGGGTTACTAAATGTTCCTGGGACTGTAACCAGGTGCTTTGGTCAGATGAGATTAATGAGGCTGAACTTTAAGGTAACCGTTGCTCCACGTGGGTTTGGTGTGAAACTAAATATGAATATGTTGGAAAGCACCACTTTTAAGCACAGTGGAGGATTTGTGTTGCCGCCAGCATTTCCGTCCCAAAGCTCAATGGAACTTTGACAAAGTGCAGGGTATTGTGAGATTTTCCTCTACCGGTAAACTGAGAACGGGTCACTGTTGGGGTCAGATAGCAGGATATTGATCCATAACCTGCGGTCAAAATCATCAGAGAAATTGATTAACAGACACAAAAGCCATGTTTTTTTTTGTTGTTACATTTAGAGGCTGTTGTTTCTACTCAGCAGACAAATATAAAAACATCCTGCTGGGAGAACGTTGATACGATACCATTTATCGTATCGTGATACATTTCTTATCACGATAAAACATTTTGATTTGTTGTTGTTATGGTAAATACCAATTAGTGCTGTTTAAATCTCCCCCTAAACTACCTGCATCGTCGAGATTGTTTTTACTATTTTCTCTGATGTTTCTTCAATAATCATCAATAAATATCAATGTATTTGAAAATGTGATAAAATACAGATACTGTGAACAGAATAGTGATGAAAATCACACTTCTTTATGTTATTCAAGACTAGTGGCTTATGTTTGCCAGTCTATGGTTGTTGTGCCATGTAGTCTCAAATACAGTGACCTAAAAAAAAAGCAATAAATAGTTATTATTGTCATCTTTAGTATCACAAAATATCGTGATAAAACTTTAAGTTCATATTACTCACCCCTCATTCTACACACTGAGAGATATTTGTTTATCTCTTAAACAAGTGGCTTAGATGTCATTATTATGATGTGAAGCGTTGATTCTTTGCAGCTTGCTATTAAAGAATTTTTTATCTTTTTTATTTATTTTTTTTAGAAAAAGAAGAAGAAGAAGAAAAGCGGAACCGTCCTCATTTTTTCCCTCACACTACAAAACCGCAAACTTCGAAATAAGAAATAATTGCTCAATCTTAGCTGCTGGCCCTGCTACCTCCACCCTTCTGGTTCCCCCCCAGAGGGAAGCAAGTGCGTCAGAGAGGGGTTGGAAAAGAGGAGAAGTGCAGCTTTTTGACTTTCAGGAAGGAAACGCATCTGGAGAATAAGGAAAGAGAGAACGGGTGAAAAGAGGAATTAGACCGGAGGAAGGGGTAGCCGGCCAAAAATAGTGAGCATCTGCCTTGCCGGTGCCCCTCCCACACCTCCTGCCACTTAAGACTTAGTCAGCCTTGACCTACTCCTTAGTGAGTGACTAAGTTCTCCACTTAACCCCTCCACACCCACCTGGAACCATGAACCTCACTTCCTTCAGGGTGCTCCAACTTGAGAACCTTCACCCTTTTGAAACTGCTCTTTCTGGGTGTAGGGGTGTGTGTGGGTGTGTGAGACTCAGGATGAAACATGTCGTTGGCTGAAAATAACCAAACATGTACGAACAATAAAACCAATTCAAAGAATTTTGGGGCATTTTCAGTGCACCAAACCTATAAAGACAGACTGAAGATACTGCAACCGGATCCGGTGAAAGACATCGGGTAAACGTTTGCATTCCTGTTTTTCCAGAACCTTCTGGAAAAACAGGAACTCCAGCCACACAAATATGGCAACACCAGATCTGAGGCCACAAACTGACCTGACCGGTTTGGATGGCGAAGGACAGGAAGCGAGATCGACAGTTCACCTCTCACAGGTGTTCACAACACATGGTGGACTCGGCACAAACTTGCGGTTTTTGGGTTTGGCAAAGCAAACAGGAAAGAAGTGGGCAGAGTTTCAACGCAGTTTGATTTGTGACAGGAACTTAAGACTGCAGGAAGGAGGCAGGAGTGGACCGTGAGATACAGAGACCGGAGTGGAAAGGGTGTACGTGTGGAATGGCATGTTGGTATTACAGGAGGGGAGGATTCTGACAGAAACCTGTGAAAAGTCTGCCGTGCTGGAAATCACAGAGTGTTGTGAAACAGTCAGGAATTTCAAAATGAAAACATTTTAATAATGCTTAAAGCAATCCGAGACATCGTTTATCTATAACACACGGCCCTTTGCAAAAGACACAAGCTGAAATACGTATTTCATCAGAACTTTCTGGATTAGACACACACAGTGTAGAAGAAGAGAGTGAAGTGGATGGGAAATGATGCATGGTTTCCTTTTTTATTTGCTTTTCCAAACAAAAAAAAAAGTGTCTTAGATGTGTATTCAGAGTTCTAATTGTGATGATCCCACAATGAAATAAGAGTGGCTAATTAACATGTAGCCTTCGCCAGAGTGTTATCAAACCTCGTTGTGAATCCAGCCTCAAACAGCATCATGAAGACCGAGGAACACATAGGACAGGTGGTGGTAGCATCATGCTGCGGGGATCATCTCTCCAGCAGGGACAGGAAAACAGATGCAGCTAAACGCCCAACTGGGGAATCTAAAATGTTGTTTGGTTTAAAAATAATTAAAAAATAATAATAATAATAATAATAATAATAATAATACAAGAAAAAACTCTGCATAGATAGATAGATAGATAGATAGATAGATAGATAGATAGATAGATAGATAGATAGATAGATAGATAGATAGA
>CAEFZY010004227.1:0-37773 GCA_903066815.1 Brachyrhaphis roseni
TATATATATATAGATATATAATTTTTTTGAGAGTTTGGTAAATTAAATTGCAAGTTCACATTTTAACTTTTAACAGCTAGCAAAGTGTGCAGAACCTCTTAAAGTACTGTAAAATGGCATAACTTATTGTAGTCCCACTACAGGATCACTGTAATTCCATTATATTAAATATATAATGAAATTGCAGTAACCAGGTAATTTAATTACTGTGCCATTGTAATGAAATTACAGTAAAACTAATAAAATTACAGTAAGATTGTAATAAAAAGCACAGTAAAAATGTACGGCAATAAAATTACAGTAAAACTGTAAGAAATTTACAGTAAGGTTACCGTAAAAAAAATACAATAACTGGCTGGCAACCCTGCTGATAGTAATTTACTGTAAATTCTACAGTGACTTTTTTAACAGTGTAGAAGGTGGAGGTTGGGAGGGCGTAGGAAAGCCCTTCTCATCCGTCGCACAAAGTGCCAGGGCTGCTGTGTCATCTTCACCAAGGTTGTCTGTAACGTTCTTCCCCCAAGAACTAAGATTTTAAGATTTTATAATCATTTACTTTCTAAACTATCTTGATTAAAATAATTAATAGGTTTTAGATTAAAGTCAGAACTGAAGCCAACAGTGAATTTTAACAATTCATCTAGTGTTTGTTTTCACTAATCTCCGTTTGCCGACCAACTTTTTAGCTGCAGTTTGCACAGATCTATTTTTACCATCAAAACCTCAATATAGAGAGCTCCAACAGGAACCCCATCCGGCAAGGCACAAAAGTGTGTTTTCACGCCAGCACAGTGAGCAGTCTGTAGCGAAGTGGAGGATCTCCAGCTATTGAGCTATCTGTGGCAAATAGAAACTGGAAGCCGAGATGGACCCAGGGGATCTGCTGTGGCCCCATGTACTCCACAGTGGGCCCCATTAGATGTGACAGGTGATAAAGTGTGCAAAGAGCAAAAACAAACCACTCAGCAAAAGTTGGGAGACATTGATAAACGAAGTCGGGGCGAGCTCATCAGGCGGGGAACCTAGGGGAATTCTCCGGCAAAATGCCACCTCGATATCTTGCTGAGCCATCCAACCCAATTAGGCCAGAGGATGGGCTGCTTTGCGGAGTCTAACTTAGATGCATCTTCTTCTTTGCAGTCAAAGGGGTTTGAAAAGCAAAATGCCAAGTGTCTGTGGGGCCCCCGGTTTGGCTCCGTTGTTACTGAGCCTCGCGAGTGGAACAGCGGTCGAATTCTGAACTTTCGCAAACATCTCGAACATAATTGTCGAAAAGTTACAGTTTGTGTTGTTAGAGGGAGCCAACAGAACTATTGTTTTAAAGCGGAGCAGAACTTTCTCTGCCAAACGTTTCTACAGGAACGTTTGTAGAATAAAAATGCTGATTAATTTATACAATAATTCTATGAAATAAATCATTAAATCATTGTCCAATGACTTTACATATTTGCTTCCCGATCCAACATTGTCTTCACCTTTGTAACGATGAGGACAAGTTTTAACTCAAACAGTAAAGCTTCCTATTGTGCTTTATAGAGAAACAATGCAGTACAAAATTCTTTAAACAAAATCTTGATCTGTTTAAATGCGGAGATCTTTTTGTGAATATCAGTTCAACGTGATTTTATTTTTTTATTTTTTACAGAAATAGTCAATGAATTGAATTCGCTTGGGGATTTTAAAACATTATAGTTTTTAAAGACTCAGTCATAAAATAATTTAATGCACAGTCAGTTTTTCATGTTTCACCACTTATGCAGTATGCAGAGGTACTTTTATCACAGGTACACCTCACCTGTGAAATCAAGAACAAATCCTAAGAATCACTTTGTATAGTTGTTAAATGATTAATTAGTACGGTAACTTGAAAAATTAGAAATGTATCAAATACTTATTTTAACCATTATTTATACTCAGTTAGTAATATTACCATCTGGAAAAAAATAAGAGGTTTATGTTAAGTCTTGATTTAAAAGACGGGGTTATGTGAGGTATTTAGGGGTAGGCAATAGCCTCTTCTCAATGGGAGTGAGTTTCTTCCCCAGTCAGTCTGACCAGATTCTTCTCCATTTGAAAATGCTTTGCAGTTCTTCCCTGCTTTTTGGAGCCATCTTAGGTATGGTGTAAGTCAGACCAGGCTGGGTATTGTGTGCTAACAATTTGATTGGCAGCAGATTGTATTCACTGATTGGCCTGTGAATTTGCATCAATAACATCTCAACCACTATTTTCACTTTACAAAACACTGTAATTGGTTTTTTTTTATTATTATTATTTTATTTTTATTTATTTATTTATTATTATTTTTTGTCTTTTATCTGCTGAGTGTCTGCTGGGAAGCAAAGATTAGGAGTTGTGTAAATTTAAATAAGACAGTGCCAGCTTTTAAAACTGCAGTATGCCACTTTTATTTAAAAAAAAATAATGTGTTTGACATATTTGTTAAAACTGTCACCATGTTTTGCTTAACTCATCTCCTGGCAATAAACAAGTTTTGCAACAAAGACAATCCCAGAAGAATCTTTACCCTCCAGGTGAACATGTGCTATTCTTTAGCATGAGAGAAAAAATATCATTAAAAATCGCTACATACCAGTACAGCTATCACAATTACTATGTTAAATGGAGTCCAACTAAAGCTGAGACTTTTGCCAGAGGAAGCACTGCCCCTGTGTGGACACTCTGAAGATGACACCAGGAACAATTGACCTTAAAACAGGTTAAGCAAGTGTAGGATGCAGACCTTCATGCAATTTCCCTGTTCTGACATGCCCACCTTTCTGTTCTACATGTCCTCAGTCTGTATCTATTTGTTTGGTTCAGGATAGATTCACTCCTTTTGGAAATGCTGTTCAGAACGGTACAAATTTGATCAACGAGAACAAGTGACTGATAAGCTGCAGCAAACACCCATGTCCTGTTTTTGTGGCTTATAATAACCGACTCAAAATGCCAGAAATTGTGAACTTTTCTTCTGAAAAGCAAAATGTGTGAGATCCTTCTTATATTTTGGATCAAACATGAGCTGTAGACCCATTTGCTACTAAAATCAGATTGAAATATTTCATGTTTTGTTCTTCCTTACAAAACATGAAATAGAATCACAATTAAAATAATTTTTGCACTGTATTTAAGAGTCAATTTGTGTCACTGAAGCATTTTCCACTTTACAATGTTGGCCAAAGTGACAATATGTTTGGACACTAGTGATCTGAGCAATATGTGTGGACATAATTGTTGGTACCCTTCTGCTAATGACCACAAAACTGACAACGATCACTGAAATGTCTTGAAACTGACGAAAGGACCAATCCAAATCAAAAATAGCTGAAAATGAACCAGTGAAAATCGGTTGCTTTTGGAATAAGGTTCAATAGAATCAGTTAAAGTAATGAACTAATGAAACAAGCCTGGACGAGATTGAAAATACTGCACTCCAACGACTGTGCTTTCAATACTTCTGCTCCATCTATCCATTTCTTTAGTAACTGTGCAATCTTACTATGCAAGCGCGGTTGATAACAGGAAGTGTCAAAATGTTTAAGTGAGATAAACAGGGGAGGAGTGATGAACTGAAACCTTAAAGCTCTGAGTTTAAACAGAGACCAATGATGTTTTTACAGTGAGCTCAGTTGGCTAGATGACGTTTGGGTTTGCCATTAGCTCACCCATCGCAAAACCAGTGGTTATTTACCCAGCCTTCCATGGGTTGTTAGGCTGGGTAAAGCTTATTTTAAAGCGTCTTTGAGAACTTTTTGAGGGTTGAAAACCATTATCTCAATCTGATGTCATTCTGTGCATAAAAAACCAACAACAACTTGAGTATGAAATGGAGTGATTTAAGTAAGAGAACACTGCAAAAATGAATGTGGAGCTCGGTCGATCACCTTCCACGAGTTATTGTTACAGCAGAAATGATTTCCTGAACTTAAAAATGTATTTCTGCTAAAACCAAAATGTTACATTAGAAGTTTCCTTGTTGAACAGAAAGCGTAGCATTTTCTGGAGGGCCTTAAATAATCTTTTACAGAGATTGCCATTACCTGTTAACCACTTAAATGTCTACTATGTTTTGATTCATAGGTATATTTGTTACTTTTTCAGCCAAATTTTTCATGTCATTAGAAGAACTTTATGTTTATGTGAGTCACATGCTCAGAGCTGGTGTCTGTATCTGTCTCCAGGGCATGTCCAAGCTGATTCGTCTCTTCAGGTGGAATGCCAACCACGACAACAAAATGCACCAGTTTCCTAGCCAGCAGGTAAATGGTGCCAACTCATAAAAGTTCCAAACGGACAAAAGCTAAGTATATTTAAATAAATAATTGTTGCACCTCATCAGAGCCTACTCTGTCCTCTCTTAACATATGCAGCCATGACATTATTGTGTAAATTATCAAGTGGATGCCTCCACTTGTCTTCAGTCAGTAAAGCCTCATTTCACAATCACATCAGGCATAAATATTTACACACCAAGCCTTTCTCGTAGTTTGGAGAGATTCCAGTAGTTTGGAGAGATTCCAAACTACTGGAAAGATGTCAGAGAGGAAACCAAATCTGTACTGGGATGGAACAATATCATATAGAATTCAAAAAATTCTGAGCCATTTCCTGACTTCAGAAACATAAACAAAACCAATATCATATTCTGTTTATACAATGTGGTCTTGGAGGTTTTTGTGTTGCTGCCTGTATGATGTACTCTATTTCATGTATGTGTAAACTGTAGACAACATGACAGCACACACACTCACAAAGAATGTTAGCAGCACTCCACACCCACACAGACTGGATGTTTTCACTTGCTTTTCAGAAATGCCCTGAACTACAAACATCAGCTGGGACTCTGAGCTTGAATGTTATTTGTTATATTACTGAAGATTTAAAAACTTGAATTAGTTGGTTAGATAAAAATTAAATGCTAGCTGAATTATTTTTAGGCTTCAGAAACAGCACTAAATAATCAATTCAGAGGTAGAATGTTTTGGTATATGTATATATATTTTTTATGAATGAAGGAGGTCGTTTTATCTTGAGTTAGAGTTTGTTAGTTGTGATTTCTTTTCGTATCCTTCCTGCTTCTCCCGCTACTCAGGTAGATTACCTTTTCCGGTGTGTTTTTCAAAATCAAACTTTTCTCGGAAAAAAAAAATGTAATAGGGTGTTACAGTTTTCTCAAATCAACTAAATTTACTCTTCCGCCGTTTTAAAAACGTTAATATGGCAAAAGACGAGCTTGTTTAACAAACAGACCGAGAACCGACGACAGAAAAACAAGGGAGAAATTTGTGCTTTTATTGTTGCAGAAAGGTAGGGAGACTTCCGGGAGTAGGTTGAGAGCAGCTTGGCGCACAATTCTCACATTAACGACCTAATCTGTTGAATGTCTTCTGTCTGCGGCTGGGCGAAGACGAAAAAAAGGAGTTTGCTGCGGAAATAAGCGCAACAAGGTAAAAATATCGTTATTAAATAAGCTCTGTTAAACAGGACTTGCCGTTTTAGTAGCTGTTATAATTTACCGAATGGGTTATGACTTAACTTCACAGGTCTTTACTCGACTGTCATTAATGTGCCGTTAATGTGAATGCACACCTCGCGCGATTTAATGGGTTTCAATTGGTCTGTTTTAGCACGCACGAGCGTGCTCCTGACTGAAAAGAAAGAAAACAGTAAAAAGCGAAGTAGTGGCCAAAAGGAGGGGCTTGTTTTCAATTGTCTTGTTTCTTTAACTGAAATCATTATTATTTTTCAACATCTAATAGGATACGATTCTCTTTTTAGCTTAAAGTTGGAATCGGCTTGTAGCTAGGTTGTCAAGGCTGAAAAATGTAACGATTTTCTGTCCAATTTTGAGAAATATGGATTCCGTGACACCTAAATGTTTGCGTGCAACAATAGCAACCCCTACACCGCTGTTACGACAGACAACTCTATCGAAAATGTCCCAAATTCTCTTATGCGCAAAAATAATAACCCAGCGCCCTAAAGGAAAGTCTGATCCTACAGTGGTGACCATGGAGACCGCAGTGATGGGTATGCAAGTGATCTACTTCCACCAGCTGGGGTCTCTAGGAGGGGTTAAGTGGCAGGTAACAGGGTTATTAGACAGGTTCCGGAGTGTCTGACAGCCAATTGAAATGGGGAATGACGTCAGAAGATACACAGGATGCTCGGCATACTCATTAGACAGCATTCATTAATGGTGTTAACGTTTTGTGCTCAAGCTAGACAATGTTTTCACACCATCTTTTTTTATGACGTTACAAACACAATTTTGAATGTTGAATGGGATTTAATGTGATAAATCTACACTAACAGTGTCCAAAGTCCAGACTTAAATCCAACAAATAATCTTTGGCAAAGGGTTGACTCGGGACTGAATAGAAACTTTTGCCACATGTTTCACTTTTTTCTTTGTAAATAAATTTGAAAACTATGTCTCGTTTCTATTCCACTGCACAAATATGTGTTGGTCGTTCACATAGAATTACAATAAAAAGGTTGTGATTATAATTTGAATAAAGTTGAAAGGGTAGAATAGCTTTCAAATACAAAGTCATAAATATCATAGATTGTAATAAGCTTTATGTAATATATGTGGCAGGAAATAAACTCTAGGGCAGGGCTCAGCCACCTTTACAATTCCAGAAGTCATATTTGACTTCGGTGCAGCTAAATAAGACTTGTTTTTAAAAAGACAACATTATTTTTACTTGATAAATGTCTACTTCCGGAAATTTGTCCTTTCTAAAGTACCCCCTTTTATTTCTACATTTAGATTTTAAGATAAAGAAAAGATTAAAAAAATTGCAGAACAGAAGATGGGTACATTTTCTTCTGTGGGATGTTGAAATGTATTAAAAAACAAAAATGAAAAAAAGGACAGTTTCTAACTGATTAACAAATAAAAATTTGATAAAAAAAAACACAATACCTCTAGTATTTTTTGTTTGATTCTGTCATGGAATACCAAGTTATTAAGTGAAAAAAAATAGGCTTTTACCAGTATTTGTTATTAAAGTTTTATTAAAAACATTAGCTGATTATCATTTTAAACCAGATTTTTTCATAGCCACTTGTGACTCCGGAGCCACAGGTTGCAGACATCAGTGTGTTTATATAAATGACATTGATTCCCTTTTCTGCAGGGTCCACCCTTTGTCATCAGCAAAGGCAGCCATGGCGACCATGGTGATGGAAAGCATTGGGCGAGTGTTCATCAGCCTGCAGCAGATCCGGCAGGTACCTCGACTGCTGACCGAGGCGGCGCCCTCCATGCCCGGCACCGTCACAGACTCCGAGGTTCCTACCTACTTCAGGGAACGCTACGTCTCCGCGGGTTACAGACCGCTCGAGCAGAGCTGGCGCTACTACTTCCTGTCCCTGTTCCAGCGCCACAATGAGACCCTAAATGTCTGGACTCACCTGCTTGCCTTTTTATTGCTTCTAGTTAAGCTTCGCCAACTTGCAGACATGGTGGACTTTGTCAACGACCATCATTCGTGGCCCTTGCTCATCCTCGTGCTGTCTTCCCTAACTTACTCAGGATTCAGCGTATTAGCTCACCTGCTGGGTGGAAAATCTGAGCTGTGTCACTACTTGTTCTATTTTCTGGACTATGTTGGGGTAGCACAGTACCAGTACGGCAGTGCTGTGGTTCACTTTTACTATGCAGTAGATGAGACCATGCACAGAAGAATGCGAGGACTCTTCATGCCTACTACCACCATCCTTAGCTGTCTGTCTTGTCTAGGATGTTGCTATGGGAAATACTGCAACCATACCCAACCTTGTTGGGTGCGTAAGGTGTGCCAGGTAGTCCCCTCAGCGCTGGCCTATATGTGGGATAGCAGCCCCGTGGCTAAGAGACTCTTGCTTTGGTCCAACGATGATCTGGCGGTTGCCTACCACTTCGGTCAGGTGGCGTTCTTTCTCAGCTGCTCTGTCTTCTTCACCTTCCCCCTGCTGGAGCGCTACCTCCCTGGACGGTGTGATTTTGTGGGCCAAAGTCACCAGGTGTTCCATGTTTTGCTCTCTTGCTGCACCTTCTGTCAAATCCACGCCTCCTACTTAGACTATGTGCACCGCGGGCAACTTTATTTACATCTGCATGAGAGCGGCGATGCTGCTCTCTTTGTGGGATTGTATGTGCTCACACTGGTTGGATGTGCACTGATCACTGCCTTCATGCTGAGAAAAGTTAAACATGTTCTCGACTTCAAAATGAAGTTAAAATAAAGAAGTAGTCAGCTCGGGATCATAGTGCCTTTCCTAACAGAAAACAACATATCTGGAGGGATTTCCTTGTATTAACAAACTGGAGTAGGATGTTTTTTTGTGTGTGCATTTCTATTGAGATTTCTTTAACTTATTACTGAAGTAGTGATATCACTGCCTCATTACATCGCCATTGTACTGCTATAACTTAACATAGGAACTGTGTAGCTGCCATTGTTGAGTTTTTAGCTTGTTTAATGCTCTGAAAGAATGGTCTTATTTGGGCATAATTTGGTACGCATGCAGAAGAGCGATGGGTGGCATCACTATCTAGTCACCAGAATGTCTGTTCAAAACTGCAATGGAAGGTCACCAGACACAGAGCATGTGTCATAGAACGATTTGGGAGTGTTACAGGATCAAAATGGATCTAATGGTCTTTTTCCACTAGCACTTTCTCAGCGAGACTTAACTCGGCTCTACTAGGTTTTCCAGTAGTAATGGTTACGTGATACCAACCCTTTTTTCAGTAGTTACTTTGCTGGGGATGCTAAGCGTGTGGAGTCGTGCTAAAAACACATCAGAAGACTGTAGCCCTCTGATTGAAAGGTGGCGCACGTGATCCGCACAAAAACTTTAGACAGGAGGCCAAGTCGCAGGGAGCGGGAACGATGCAATTGGTCCGCTCTCCTGGCTTCAACACAAGTTCAATACATCAACTGTAAACCTGTTAGCCTACAATACAGTGGGTGAAACCCTGGGGAGTTACTGGTTGTATCACAAGAGTGATTCCCTTCCAATAATCAGACCTGCCATTTGTAAAGACTCACAACGCAACTGAGCCTAGTTTAAGGAACTTTAAGGAAAATGGCAACATTGAAAACAACTCCATAGACTGTGATTTAAGGTGCAGATTGTTTTTCTGCTCGTGTTGTGTTGGTGTCACATACAGATCACGTCGTGCCACTTTCGGACTTTACTACTCATTAGTAATGTCGAGTGGATCCAAGCTGAGCCGAGTCAAGTCGAGCATACCAGTGGAAAAGAGCTGAACATAGGGTTGCATAACGCTGTTTGCATGACTCGCCTCGTTTACCACGAGCAGATAAAGGCGGAACGAATGTTAATCGTACAATGCAACCACAAACCCTGTATGTGACTCCTTTAAGCCACCATCAATTTATGTTTTAACTGATATCCAAGGCAGGCTCTAACTAGTGACCTTCATATTCTGTTTTTAATGACTGATGCTACTGTGCAACTGCCTGATTACATTTTGATTCCAATCATGATGCCACCCACTCTGGAGCCTACGGTTTTTGGACTGAAATCATTTATAAACACATTACTGGTACCGTATGTGCACCAAAATTAAGTCTTCATAGACTAATCCAGTTGGGTCTATAGCTATTTTTTAGCATATTAAATGTAAAAGTATTTTTATTTTATTTTCTTACAATAGGAGACACTATACTTTAGTTTTTATGATGATCAGTTTAATTATATGGTATGGTCAAATGATAGCAGAGATGCAACATTCCTCTTGAAAAAGATGAAACTGAAAATATAAATTGTTTTGCTCTGAGAAGTTAATGCTCTGTTTTATGTCAGTCTTAATAAGGCAGCAGTGACTGAATGTTGCTTTTAAAAAGGCATTTCCCCTGTTTTCCACAAAATGTCATCAGATGATGTGCGGTGGACAATCACTTGAAGCTGAAGCTTTAGGATTTAAGCTCTCATTGTTTTATCGATGTAGGTTTTAAATCTCTGAAATGGCACCTTAAAATGTTTTCCACTGTCAATCTGAGGTTTATATCCAGTTATTTCTTTGTGAGTGTTTGTACGTTGTCCCATGAAGATTACGATTTCATATAATTTAGATGGAATTTTCTTTCTGCCAACATTGAATGTATTTTGTCATGGAGGGGATGGTTGAGGCATTTTGAAGTCGGATCAGGTAAGAAGTTAAAAGGCTTATATCTTCAGTAGATGCCTCTATTGGTGTCTTCATTTAGTAGAAGTCCTGATTACAGTGGACCCCGGCATATTCGCAGTTCAGAAGTCGCAGATTTTTCCATGGAACTGCAAATTATTATGTTAGCTTCAGCCTCCAGAAACAATAGTCGTGAAGACACCAGTAGAGTTGCATTCTGCTGGGCAGACATTAACAACATATAACCTCACTTTAAAATTCCTGAACTATCTCCTGTCGTGGTTATGAGGGATTTATTGTATTACAAAATAAACATGCCTTTTTTATTAACATATTACAACCTGTATAGTGTCTAAAGAGCTGTACTGCGCCTTTTGTATTTTCTCTGTTTCCCTTTAGTGCTTAGTAAAACTCAGATACACTGTGGTACTTTGTGTTGCCTCTGCATCTGTTTTACAAACCTGAGGTTTCATCTGACTTTTAAGGGCTCAACTCTTCACCACCAGCTCCTCTTTCTCAATCAGTAAGTAACTCTTTGGTTCTTTTCTCCTCTGAGATCACTAGACATGTCTGGACTAGTTCCCTGACTGCCTGATGGATTCTTTTGTTTTGCTCCTGTAGCCTGTTGTAGGCCAAGAAAAGAATGCTCTACCAATGAATAGCAACGATAAAACGTAATATTTTAGAAAATAATCTTATCAGATGTAGAAAGCTGCATGTTCAGGAATAAGATCAGAAATCTTTCTACAGCAGACCTTCACCATAGCCATGGTATGAGATAAGACATAACATCCTTTCAACATGCCATCTTCACTGCAATCTTTAAAATGCAATATAACACACATGCAGCCTTGTTCCAGAAACTTAAGTTGACTCATTTGTTTAGAAAATGAAACTGTAATTATCATTTGACACAAATCAAATACCAAACCTCATAGATTTTTCTAAAAGAATCAGTTGCTGGATAATTGCTCTCAATGGTAATCTCAAATCCAATGTTACTGTAGGCAGCGTTTCGGTTATTTGCATATTTTACAGAGAGCTTTTGAAAGTGATGTGATGGACGTGATAACGGTTGAAAGTCTGTTACATTTGAGCGGTTAGGTAGTTTTCCATTTGTGTCAAGTTTCCTTCGGAAAAATGGAGGGGGCGGGGGATCAGGAATACAATGTTTGTATCCATCACCCAGGCGATTTCCTCTAAAAGCAATGTTTTCTGATCCCTCCCTGATTCCCATGGCAACTTTGTAGTAGGCTATTTGTATGGCTGTTGGCTCACGTTAAGTCAACTGATCTAGCTTTTCTCCTCAGCTGTGATGCAACAAAAAAACATCAAAACCCAAGCAGCAGTTTCAGCCTTCTGTGAACAGCTGAGAAGGCTTCACATCAGGTTCCAGTGGACCATTAAAAAAGGTGCTGCCTTTTTCCACACGTTTGATTGCGCCTCTTTTACAGCCTCATCATTATATTGATTTGTCATGGATTCTCGCCATACCACGTCATCTATTTGATGTTGGCGTGAACGCCCAGCTGTCTGCAATTTCCTGATTGCCTACTTGTATAAGGTTGTTTAGTCTGGCAAAATGGCCAACATAAGATGAGGAAGGAAAACCAAACGGGACAGAGGAACAGTGCCTGCTGTTGGCACAGTTCTGTCCACTTTAAGGAAAATATCCATTTTCTGTCAGACTTTCATGCTCAAGACACTCATAAGGTGAGTCCTGATACACCGATTGACTTGGTTCGATTGGGGACCAAATTTGCAACATTTGTTACATTTTCAACTGGTCCAATTAGCTTTCACACTGAACTGTGTCCCACAGACCAAACCCTTCAAAAAACCTGCTCATCCCCTCGCCTGTGGTGGCGTTGCACCATGAACCGGAATCAACACAAAAACCTGAATTACAATCAGCTTAATTTCCTTCCTTACAGAATGTGAACAAAAATGGAGTGGCATCAGATTTTAGTAGTTGTAAGATTGCTCTTTTGTCTTTGGCAAAAACAAAACAAAAACAAAAAACTAGCCATTTCTTCTGCTAGAGCTTGACATGTTAACTCTGGTTGTACTTCACCAGAATGCCCTGCACCATAGTCCACTTTTTGGTTCGCATCAGAGTTCGATTGCCTATTCACACCTCCCCGAACAAATCAGACTTTCTAGACAAAGTACAGTTCAATTAAAGCGGATTAGACAGGGCTCATATGATTTCACCTTTGGCTCTATTTAGGAGCTCCTTTGAGGCCTAAAGTGCTTTGTGAATAACATTTATCTAATCGAGGTGAAATTCTAAAAAAAAATCTTAGAATTTTCCAAGAGTTTTCCTAAAATGACTTCACTATGAGCTCCTTTTGTTCTCCGGATTCCTTGAGACTACGGGTTCAGAACAATGGGCTTTTTAAACTCTTCCTACTCCAGAAGTAGAGGCTCACTCCAACCCGTGAGGAAACATTCCCAGTTAAGTACCCTGGCCTTACGCAGAATGTTATGAGGCAATACAACAAATTGGTCACAGTCTCAAAGGCTTGTATAAAGTTAACTCTCAAGCAGAAAGAAATATGCTTCTCCTAACTAAAGGTTTCTGGTTTGATTGGTAAGTTGTGGCTCCAGTGTGGAAACTGCAGTTGCCTGAGTAGCTTGGAGTTAAAGGCAGAGCTGAACCGGAGAACCGTCTCTTTCTAGCAGGTTGCCTCCCAACATCCACGTCGGCGAATGAACTCTATCCATATCAAACGATGGCAGGGTTCAACTCGGTAAATATTTAACAAGAGGGTATCCACTGGCAATTATGCAAGCGTTTTTCAGGAGAGCCGATGTTGCTTGAAGGATATATTACAGGGCATGTTGAATTCTCCCTGCTACATTATGAATTTGTGGACATAAGTCGTGGCAAGGAAAGTTCTAGAGCTGAAATTGGTTCCTTTTGGTTGATGAGTAGTTTAGACTAAATGTATGTTTTTACTACTAAATGCTTTTGTTTTCTGTGAAACTGTTATCAAAACTTTTCTAAGATTGCACACACTGTGCCGGGGTTGACCTTGTTGGTGTGTTTTGGAGCAACATAACTTAAGTGTGCTTGAGATAAAGGCCACAAACTGATGACCGATATTTCTCCATGTAGGGAGCACAATTCTTGGTTCCAATTGCAGCCATTTTTTTTTTCTGGTTTAAGAACTTTTCATAAAATGCCAAGTAAGTGTTGTCACATGTAACGCCTGTCAAGTCTCCCAATTTAGCCTGAAACTACTGCTTTCTACCCATCTTTCCCGACATGGTCCTGTATTGTAGGACTATTATTTTCCGTAATCTGTGGACTAATGAATCTTTGGGATTATCAAGATGTCATTCTGGAAAATGCGACAAAAGGATTTTGTGTTTTTCTTTAGTTTTGGCCAATTGTGTGTTTGTGTGTGTGAAGAATCTGGATTAATGAGCTACAACATTTAATTTCCCTTTGGAATCAATAAAGTACTTTTGAATTTGAATTGAATTGAATTTATGGCGCAAAAACCCTTCATGGATGGGATTTTTGTCCGGTCCAGTCTCTTTCTTATTACTGAATCACATACACAGACCCACTGAGGCCTTCAGCCTCCTGGTTGGGTTATGGGCGCTTCCTCTGAGTCATTTTTCCACTTCACTACTGTTTGTGGTTTTCTCATTTGTAAATAATGGCTCTGCTGTCCAAAAGCCTTAGAGGCAACAAAATTCTTTAAACCGCTGATAAATATCTATGTCTTTGTTTCTCATCTGATCTTGAATTTCTGTAAATTGGCCCCTGAACTGTTGCTTTTTGGATCTTTTCACCTACTTCATGTTGTCTGTGATGATTTTGCAACTTCTTTCTGTTGTTTTTTTCCCCCCCCTCAATAAATAAAATCTTCATTTGTAATTGGTAGTTTGAAGATCTTAGTTTGAAAAAAAGACGTAAAAGCAGTGTGTAAAGGGGTGTAATACCTTTTTATTAAACAGTCACAGTTTTGGAAGAAATAGCCTTCTGCTTCCCCCCAGTGTTTGATGAGAATATTACTACACTAGACATAGCATTGTCTTATTGGTCTCCAAGCGTTTTGCATTGTTATTTTCAATAAATGTATTTACTGAAAATGGTAATCAATTTTAGCCGTCTATAGTAATTGTCCTTCTGTTTGCTGGCATGGCCCGGTCCATACAAGTTAGGCTCTGCTATTCACCTAAATCCCTGAATCAGCTGAATTACTGGAACATTGGACTCTGTCCCAGATTCTTCCTGTGTGACTCACAGTGGGAGTCAGACCGCCTGCCTCACCTCTGATCATTGCATTTCATTTCAGCTCAATAAATGCAATGAGGCAAAAAACGAAATAATAGTCTGCAAAGCATTAAACTAAGAAAGCACTTTACGGATATTTGTCATTGTGTTGATGCGGCGCCTGAAACACTTATGTGCTCAATTACAGTTCAAATGTCTGAAAAAGGTCAAGTTGGGGGGGTTCATTGGGCAGTATATTTCACGCTGAATTGTTGAGCAATTTTAAGCCTCACTTGGTTTTTGATTTGTTTAATCTGTTTGCAGAGGAAGGTTCGGCTGTTGCTGAGAGCTGTTCTTCTAAAAGTTCACATTGTAAGAACGCTTGGAAAAAGTCATGTAGTAGACAAGAGGTGGATTATGATGATAATCCACCTGTCTATTTAAAAAAATATTTAATAGGTTATTTAAAAAAAAAAAAAAGCTGTTTATTCAGCATTAATTTATTATATTCACCTACATCACATAAACCAAACATTTTATCCTTCTGTATTGCATAAT
The DNA here is from genome assembly GCA_903066815.1 of Brachyrhaphis roseni. Lineage (NCBI taxonomy): Eukaryota > Metazoa > Chordata > Actinopteri > Cyprinodontiformes > Poeciliidae > Brachyrhaphis > Brachyrhaphis roseni. The sequence goes on from CAEFZY010004227.1 coordinate 14,940, forward strand.
GTTTAGTGGCAAAATTCAATTAAATGAATATATGAATATTTACTTAAATGAGAACATAAATATTGTAATTAAATAACTAATTAATTAATTTAATATGTCTTTAGTTGAACAGATATTTCATTTCAAAACAAAAAGTATATGCACGAACTTTCCTCCTGAAAAATCTGATGGCTGTATACAGTGAGACATTATGGATGCTTCTCGTACACACACACACCCCACTCCCCACCCCCACACACATACATACATGTAAATATATATAGGCTACACTAAGTAATGATTATTTTAACATATAATTACTTAAAATTTAGATTAATGGAAAGTGCAATTATTTGATTTTCCAGTATGACAGGAATATTAAATTATTAATGCAATTGTTATTTTCTAATAACATTTGTATAGTAATACTTGTTATACTGTCTTTTTTTTGGCCCTAATTGAACCATTATTTTGAAAGAGGTCGTGGCATTGCTGTCTTCCGGTTTGAGCTATCCCCGTTCATCTTGACGCGAGTGAGCGTAAGCTATTTGCAGGCAGCGGACGCACAAAGAAAGTGTCACTCAGAACCTGCAGCGATGACCGTCAAATTGTACTACACCACCGTTACCGCCTCACGGACGGTAAGTCAGACAGACTGAAATTTATCCGTTTACCGCTGAACGCGAGTATTGAGCTGTGATGAGAGCTGCTAACAACGGTTCAGTCTAAGGGACACACCCAGCACTATCTGTAATAGCTTCCTCCTGACTAACAGTGCAGCGGGCCTATGCGCTTAAACGCTGTTTTACATCATTCATTTAATGTCAGCTTTATGTATCGTATCGGCACTCTTATTGTTCCTTAACGCCTAATTATAATGGCACCACGAGCGGCAGGTGTCTTTATTTTTCGACCTGAATTCATGAGCCTGGTTGGGCTGTTTGTTTAGCAGTATTTGTTCACTATTCACCACAAAACTTTGTTCAAACGGTGTCAAGTCATTCAGGTTGGCGTGACGTGACAAAATAACTGACTCGCGAGCCCACGTATCCGTGTCCCGCACGCGGCGAGCTCCTCACCAAACCTCATTCAAAAAATGGTCACTTTAAGCTCCCTGTGTAGCTCAACTTAACGACAGTAACACGATTATGTCCAAATAATGTGTACTTATAAATGATGGCACGTGAAACACATTGAGCAGCAATAAGAACTGACGATTGTTTAAAAAAGCAAAAATACTATCAATATGTATGTTTCAGCTACTTGAAGTTAGTGTAGTTGGTCATACAAGCATTCACTTAGTGCCTCATGTAAAATTGCGGTAGCCAATTTTACATGAGACTGCAGTTTTTGTTGCAAAAAAAAAAAAAAAAGTATTCTTGACTGTATATTTCTTGTCAGAAGAGCAACATACAAGCAAATTCTTTCAGTTGTGTTACAGAAATTTGCAAGGAATGTTGGTAGTAAATGTGTTCAACATGTCAACTTCAATTGCTAAGACCTATATCTGCAAATAAAATAGGTCATGATGATGTGAAAGCAACTTGACTTAAGTTAGCCAAACAACGATCAATAATTATTACACTAATAACACTAATGACAAGTTTTAATAAGGCTGCCGAACAGGGGTGTGTCCAGGAAGTTTTTAAAGAGGGCTAAATGGGAACCAGTGATGATCTTGGGGTGTTGCACCAAAATAAAACCCAGAAGTAGGCTGTAATAAACTTTATTAAAGTTTGTGACTCACAATGTCATACCTGCATAAAACGCAAATATAAAAATATGACCTATTGAAGCCATGTCTTTTCCTCAAAAGTTGTGCTCAAACGTTTTGTCAAACACTGCATACAGCAACAGTCTTCAGTCAGATGTTTCTTCAGATTAGGTGCAAGACTGACTGCTAGTGGAGATGCTTCCTAATTACAGCATCACTTTCCACAACAACTCTTTGAAGATCCTTGTATCATAGAAGTTTACCTTTAGCATAAATAAAGTACCATTGAATTAAAAATGCTTTGTGTTAATAACATCTGTAATTTCTGGATGCTGGCTTTGATTCCTTGCCAGTCGTCGCTGTTAATGACAAGAGATTTGTGCGATTAAATTGGTCGTCATTCAACATTACTGCTATAATCTTTTCATGTGCAGCAGCAACTTTTAAAAAAGAAAAACACTGTACAGCTTTCAGACTATCTGCCATCTGGTATCTATTAGGAGCTCATTACTTTTTAACCCTCTCATGTGCTTTAAGGCATCTGTCCAACCGTCCTGTTTCTGGAAGTTGTTACTTTTTCTCTACCACTATGATATCCAGAACCTTAAAAAAATAAAAGTCGTTTGCAGAGCTAATAACCATTTAGATCTACTCATTAGCCAGAGCTGATTTTTTTTTTTGTGGAACTTCCTGGATAAAGTGACCAACCGTTCCGCTTCTCTTTTTCCCCTCATCCGCTGGTGTGAGGATGTAACTCTAAATAAAACACATAGCAGCTGGACCTTTTTGCAGTTTGTTCCGCTTTTTGAGGTGTGGTCACATTTTCGAACATCCAACTTCCTTAGTGACCCAGAGTGACAGCGGGCTGTTCATAGAGGAACCAAACAAACAATGATTGAAAATTGTTGAAAGTGCTTTTAGTTGAAACTGTTCCCTGAAGCTTGTTATTAGATCGAAGAGAGAGACATCTTAGTTCACTTTGACATTTAAATGCTTGTTTCAGAATTGAAAATTGGATAAATGGTCAGTCTACCCTGGTTTTGTTGACAACGTTAGACATTAAGGGTGGAAAAGTTGCAGCTTTTTCAACCAAATCTGAGGTATTGTTTAAATCACTTTTACCATTTGTTTAAACTGATAAGACACCTGTGACCACATCAGAGGTATTTGAAGTCTCCATCCTTCCTTACTGAAGGTGGGCGGGTACCAGATGGTGCTGCGTGGCGGTGCTTCTGACGTAAGCTCATGTTTTTGTTGTTTTGTCTTCCAGGTCAAGTCTCAACAAGCGGAGGTCATCCGGATCCTGGAAAGTAAAAGCATCCGGTATGAACTCATCGACATCTCCGTGGGTGGCGAACTCCGGGATGAAATGAGAAGCAAAGCAGGGGACCCCACTGCGGCCCCTCCCCAGTTCTTCAATGAAGACCAGTACTGTGGGGTGAGGAAAGCACACATCAGTATAAAAACCATATATACATAAACCTGTATCTCTGGCAGTCACCTCAGGCTTTAAACATGGCCAGTGTTTAACTGTTAGCGTTTCTGATTTGCCTTTTTGAGATCCTTTCTTCTCTCCTCCACAGAACTACGAGATGTTTTCAGAGGCAGTGGAAGCCGATACAGTGGAACAGTTTCTGAAACTGGCATGAGGACAGTGGGACGTCGACCCGCCCCGCCATTCTAAACCTCCATCACCTCCAACCACTTCCCCTTTCTCCCCACATCATGTTGGAGGACCTCCACTACGTCACTGTCCACCACTGACGCCGTCTGCCCACTTTTTACGCCATAATGAAGAATGCCAAATATAACCAATCAGAAGTCACACGTTCCCCCTTAACTGCAAAGTTGGTCTTAATCCGATTTCTTTTTTTTGTTGTTTTCAGATCTTTGTATATGTTAGACTACTGTTATGAAGGAACTCCACACCCCGAAGGAATCATTGTGTCGTAATCGGGTAGACTAATGAATCCAATCCACTGGATGACAGCAATCAAATGAGAAACTAACTATTCTATCTGAAATTAAAACACAATCATGTTTGCACTCAGAAGTCTTTCTAAGTACTGAACTTCTAACTGAAGATGGTTAGAGGTGAAAGGACTACAAGGTATTTGAAGAATAATGGTTTTGATTCGTCAAGAATTGATGGAGTCAATTTAGCTTGAAGTCCAATGCTAACCCAACGAGACAAATATGGAATTTGCAGCATTCTTGGGTCTGCATTATTACAAATACTCCTTTTGCACTTTTAAAAATGTACCAGTTTTTGGACCAATCATCTTCACCCACATCCACGTTATTACACCATGCTCCTAACACAGACCATTGACTGACGCAACTCCTCAACCAACCAAAGAAACGGTAAATCGCTGTTTTTCTGACTCTGTTTCTTAACCTGATCCAATGGTTCGACTTTTAAAAGACGGCCTCTGGTTTGACATCTCAAACATCTGCTTAAAGTTTGCATCTGGCTTCCACTTTTAGTGTCAATAGACCACTTCTCTTAACGCGGATCATGTCTGCAGTGTTAGCATTGACTTGCCCTCTTCTCCTTCTGTCACCTACCTGGTTTCTGTAGCTACTGACTGGGCAAAAGATGCCAATCAATAACAAGAAGGGAGTATTTCATGCTGAAGGTTTACATTTTGGTTATCATAACTCAGTCTTACGAACTTTGGGAACATTCACCACATTCCATTGGTGGTGCTGCATTTATTCCATGAATCACTTGGTTGAAATAAATAATAAAAAAAAAGCACATTTTGCAGGATTTCGTCAAGATGTTTGCACCCCCCTGCCTTCATTGCATCTGTATAGCTGTCCCTTGTCATTTCCTCTCACAATGATTGTGTATTGTTTTGTAGATGTTTGCCTGTTATCGATGTATACTCACTATGAATCATTCTTTAGACATTCCATTCTGAGCTCCTGCGTTGCTTTTTGGACCAATTCCTCTTGGCCAAAACAAACAAAATGAAGAAAATACAGACTTAAAAGCGGTTGTCTTCCAAGAAGATTGTGAGAAGTGATTTATGCATTAAAATAAAAGAGTTAAATTGATCTGTTTGGATTATTGATTATATGGTATTTTGATTCATTTAAATGTGCAGTTTTGGTTGGCTGTTTCTAACTGAAAGGAGAATGCTACATTTGATTTTCATTTTTAATTGGCTTGTAAGGGAAAACTTATGTAGTTTTACTGTGTATTCACTACACCAAAAAACTGGGTCAAAATGTAGACTTTGTACAATTTCAAATCTTGATAACTCTGAAGGAAGTCATCAAAACTTATTGTGCATTCAAGGATATTGACTTTAAGATTAAAAGTACTTTATGAAATAATTTCTGAGAACAAATACAACTAAGTATTGAACACAGGTTCATCTCAAACAGAACATAAAATCTAATTCAACTCAAAAGGTGTAACTTGGTCCTGGACTTTTCCATACACTCCTAAAACGTCATTTGTATATCAGATTTCAGCAACAAGGCAATTCAAAGTGCTTTACACTATAAAAAGCAAATTAACAAATGTAACATGCAATAGTCATTACATTTTATCAAATCAATTGTTTTAAAATGAACAGAACTCAGCACACATTTCTTACACATGTCCCACAAAAGAAGCAACAGCCATCTTCCTGGTGTACATTGTCCCTTTTTTATATAATTTATATATGCCCGATACACACACACACCCCCACACACACAAAAAGACATATAAAGGCCTTTGTGCCACTGGCAATATCTTCGACCATGTTTGAGGTTTTAGTTTGAAAATATTCCCGGATGTTTTGCTACTGCTTCACCGGATGTTGGTAAACTGACTCGAAGACGGAAGCTGTAAATTTTGACAGACAACAGCTGAGGTAATATCAGTTAATAAATAATGTTGCTCATTTAAAGCGATGCATATGGCCAGACTTATATTCGCATACATGTCCTGCTTTTCTTCCTTCTGTAATGTTGCTTTTTAACGGCGGCTTGCGGCGTCTGCTGTTTTTAAGCAGCTAAGCTAAGCTAGTTGAGTCTTGTAATTGGTAGGAGAACATTACTGAATGGATGCTGTTTGCTGACATAACACTAAAGCTCACAAAATGACATCCTGTTCCTGGTTATTATTATTTTTAATCGCACTTGCCCGGCGCAATATGTTTCCAGCTGTCACTTTTAACAGTTACGTTACCTTTTTAACAGAAAAAGACAGCAGCAGGTGTATCATGAGGGAGTTTCAATGGGAACTCTGGGATTTCTTCCCTTGAGCGATGAGCAGCTTCTGGAAACCTGCATAGGACTCTTTCATTACTTAAAAACACTCTGAACTTTAGGTTATAATTTTGAGACTTGTCAAATCTAAACTAGACTAAAAACATATTAATTAAAACAGTTGTAATTTGAGAAACCACACACACACACACACACACAAAAAAGAGATATATGGAAGGAAAATGTTGTTTTTTTTTACAAACCGAGTCGATGCCATGTTAAGAGTGATTAAGGTTTAGGTTGGTTAAAACCAGTGAGTTTTGCTGTTCCTCCCAGGTGTAGCTCAGTCTGACTATGAGCGTCCCAGACTACATGCAGTGTGCCGAGGACCACCAGACTGTGCTGGTGGTGGTCCAGCCGGTGGGCATCGTGCCCGAGGACCAGTTCTTCAAGATCTACAAGCGCGTCGCCAGCGTCTGCCAGGTGAACATCCGCGACTCCCAGCGGCTCCTCTACATTCGCTACCGCCACCACTACCTGTCCGAGAACAACGAGTGGGGCGACTTCCAGACGCATCGCAAAGTGGTGGGCCTCATCTGCATCACCACGTGCAACTCGGCCAAGGACTGGCCTCAGACCGCCGAGCGCTTCCACGGTCAGAAGGAGGTGTACAGCTCCACCCTGTACGACTCGCGCCTGCTGGTGTTCGGCCTGCAAGGGGAGATCGCCGAGCAGCAGCGCACCGACGTCGCCTTCTACCCGGGCTTCGAGGAGTGCTCCGACGTGGAGCGGAGGGTCGAGGACTTTGTGGAGTCCATATTTATCGTTCTGGAGTCCAAGCGGTTGGACCGGGCCACAGATAAGTCCGGCGACAAGATCCAGCTGCTCTGCGTGCCTTTTGAAAAGAAGGATTTTGTGGGTTTGGACACAGACAGCAGGTGAGCGTTTCTCTCCAGCATCCTGATTTCTCAGCATTTCATGGAACTTCCATCTAGGGGTGTCCTGATCCGATATTTATTTTAAAAAATGGAGTATCGGATTATGTGGGCCTGTATTTAAAATTTCCTATATAAGCATCGCTATAGCAGCACTCCCAGAATTCTCCTCCAGCTTTTAGTCCAACCCATCGTAGGGCTGGATAGTTAAAGGCCTGTCCTCATAACAAGTTTTACTAACTAGATGATAAATTGACTCAGAAGTTATTGTGATACACAATAATATTGTTTGAGACCATTGTCAAGTAATATCATGGTAATGGCGCATTTTCAAACATCAATAAACTTTAAATTCAAATGAACATTTTACACTGGAACTGGAAGACATTCAAAATATCAAAAAATAATTGAACAAAACAACAGAAACAACAAATAAAATGAATTATAAAGTCTGTAAACAAAATTGTCTTTCAAAAAAAGGGCTACTTGAGTTGCATTGGCTCAATCTCTGTATTGGTCAATATTCAAAGCTTCAATATCGATATCGTATCGGAAGTGGAAAATTGTATCAGGACACCCCAACTTTCAGCTGGACGTCTTTAATCTTGTCTGTGTTTTATGTCAACATCATATTTTCAAAAATCGTCAGGCATCTTTTCTTATTTTTTCTAAAAATCTACCTTTTTTGTTTGTTTTTCTGCATTTGCTTTTGTTTGATTTATCCTGCTTTATTCTTCTTTTTTCTTTTCTTCCATACTGTCCCGTGAGTTTATTGTTGGGTGTGAAAAGGTGAGATGTTAGACTCCATAAGTGAATCACTTTCCCCACAGATGTTAGCTCTGCTGAGGCATGGGCCGGTGTGAGGTCTCTGGGCTCCCTGAGCTTATGTAAGAAATCTAGCTTTTATGTTACTTATGCAAAAATAAGAACTGATATGCAGTTCCTATGAAATTTATTCACCTCCTTGGATGATTTTACTGCTTTTACAAATCAATCATGATCAACAAAATTGGGCTATTTTGAGTAAAAAAAAGCAAACAACCTTTAATATCAAAGTGAAAACCAATTTTATTGCAGTCATTCTACTCATTGTGAGACCACTAGCACCATTTGGTTGGACCTCTGTTGAATTTGGTCAGTCACTTAGTCACTTATTTTATGTTACATATTTTCATTACTTTATAGAAATCCATTTTTACTTTGACATAAAAGCACCAAATTTTGTTGATCATGATTGATATGTAAAACAATAAGAAAGAGTAAAGCAACTGAGCGGGTGAATAGTTTTTATAGGAGCCGTGTAGATCACAATCTAGATAGTTTTGCTAGTAGAGCAAAATGTATACCATATACTGCTTTTAAAATGAGCAATCTTATTGGTTATCACAGTTATAGAACTGCTATTTAAACATTTTATATATTGTTAGTTTGATATGATACATGAACTAAAGTTATCAAATTGACAACGTCTGTATTTTTTCAGGCACTTGTATGGATGTACACCTATTTGGTTTTGCAGTGTAGTCTTCTCCTTTTAAGTTAGCTGATTAGCATGGCGCAGCAACAGGTGAGGGAGGGTCAGTACTTCATCACTGTATGATCCATACAGCCAGAAAAAACTCCACTCACTTACACACTTTCCCTAGAAATGGTATGGTGAACATTTAATTTATTTATTTATTTAAATTTTTGAAAGTTGCATCGTCAACTTCTGAAAACCTGTCCAGGCCTTGAACCGGTCCATGCCTGACTCTACCCTGAAGATGTTTTCTCCCTGCTCCTCCCTGACTCCTGACCAAACGTAGCTCTTTTATTCATACACAGCATCTTGCATAAATGAGTTCACACAGAAGATATGACACTTTGACACGACATAAAGCAGTCAGCATATGGCTGGCATGTCCAAAACGCTGGCAACAAAAGCGAGTGCACCCCTAAGTGGAAATGTCCAAATTATTCCCAAAGTGTCAATATTTTGTGTGGCTGCCATTATTTTCCGCTGCAGCTTCCCACAGCCCCAAACCATGATACTCCCACCGCCGTGCTTGACTGTAGGCAAGACGCTCATTCCACCTGGTTGCCACTGAACACGCTTGACACCATCTGAACCAAATAAGTTATAGCACCTTTATTTGTTCTGAACAAGTAAAATGTCAGAGCAAAAAAAAAGGTAATTAAGAAGAAAACAAACAAAAATGTCATATTAATAATTAACCCCAAATTCTCATATCCATTTGAAAAAGAAGATGAAAGCGTATTAAAATCACACCCCAATTGTCTCATGCAAATATGTCTCACATTATGCATATTTTTTACACCACATTATTACTTCGTGAATCAATTTCTACTCTTTCCAAAGTGTATCTGTAAAATCTACTTATTGGCATGCATAATAATTGGTGAAGGCTAATCAGACCACAGGACAGACTCTGCTTGTCTTCAGCAAGCTGTCCATCTTTAGAACAAACTTTGGACATTTTCACTTAGTTATGCAGAATTCGTCTGCACTATGAGACAATTTTGATAAACAATAAAACACTACAGGGTTTTATTCACAGCTATATTTTATTAATTAGTCTGCTAATTAGAAAGAGCTGCACCTGTGCTGATGATAGGAACACACTGAAATGAAGTCAGCTGATGGCTTTTTGCCATTATGTTAACTTTTCAAGCTTGCACAGCTCTTTGAAATTAGTAAAATGCATCACAGAAGTTTGTAATTGAAAATGATGTCAGCAAAAAAAAAAGAAAAAAAAAAGCTGCATTATTTGTGTCAGTGCCAACGCTTTTTCCTGAAGCAGTGTTCTGGCCGCACTCCATGTGGAAACACCATCAGGCCCAAGAGAAAAAAGAGAAAAGTCTGATCTTATTTTTGGTAAAGTGAAAAGGTTTTTGACCTCAAATGGTCAGAGTGTGACAATTACTGACATCTAGTGGCTGAGTTAAAAATAGCTGTAACCTTAGACACTATCCTCCTTCTATCTACTAGTAAATTTTTATAATCGATCCATTTACAATCAGCCTGAACAATGTCTTTAAATAAAGACGCATACATCTTTATTTAAAGATGTATTCGGCTTTTTACTATGACTTTTACCTAAAAACAAACTATGCTCCATTAAAATTAGTTTTTCATTCATTTATGAAGTTTTCCTAAATGCACGCAGCGTTTTCTAAGAAAGATTAAAAAAAAAACCCTTTTCTAAAATAATTGAAAACTGGATGTCTTTCTTTGAATGAAGCACACCTGTAAAATCTTTTAACATTTTTGAGTCTAAAATTATTTACACGCCCCTTTCCACCAAAAAAATCAGACTATTTTATTTGTTTAGCTAAAATATCATGGCTTAGTTTATTGTTGAGAAGGAAAAAGCATGTTCTTTGGCCCATGAGTCCTTTTGAGCCACGTGACAAAAGGTTTGGACATCAGGTCCAGCTGATGGTTTATTCTGCTCACAGTTATTCTAGATCATGAAACTGCATTTGGATGGGTGGATCTCATGTCTCTATGTATAACCTATAGCTGCACTGACCTCCGAAAACTCATGATCCAACAATAACTCATCACTATTTAATTTCATTTTTAAAACACATGTATTATTTTAATTATCCAGCCAGGCCTGTTTGAAATTGAAAGCTTTTTATTTAGAGTCTGTGTTTTAACACTCCTACTTCTCTATTATGTATTTCCTCTTTAGCTCTTAGCCACCTGCTGAGCCACTTCATTTTCTTCCATTGACCTTCCTGGTGTTTTGTGAAGAGCTTACACGACCTGCATAATTCCCTTCATATTTTATGACCGTAGTTCCATTTCCCTTGTGTCCTGGTGAATCTGCTCCCTTCTTCCTCCCTCCAACAAAAACCGACAAGTCACAGAAAACCTCGTGCCTTGTCTTGTCGCCCAGATCACACTTTAGCCGACAAGACCCCTGTCCTGTCTCCAACCAACTCATTTCACCTGTACAAACTCAGAGCATCGTTTCTAGAGTAACCAGGAGCCAAAAGAAGTACTTTTGTTAAAGATGTTGATGCACCTTGTTCATCTGGCAGCAGTTCTAAAATTGTTTTCCCTCTTCATTCCTGTCACTTCCCTCCCCAGGCATTACAAGAAGCGTTGCCAGGGGCGGATGAGGAAGCATGTCGGGGACCTGTGCCTGCAGGCGGGGATGCTGCAAGATGCGCTGGTCCACTACCACATGGCTGTGGAGCTGCTCAGGGGAGTCAACGATTTCCTCTGGCTTGGTGGTAAGCATCAGCCTACACATTTTTTTTTTGTTATAGTTATATTTACAGAGTGTCCTCACAGCCTAAGAAAGTCTCCAAATATCTTATATTTATAAAAATGTCATTTAGCCTTAAACACATTAATTACAGGTCTTAAATTTTGCTGTGGCAGAACTATCTCATTTCGTTTATTCAGTTTTTTGATAGGGAACTTTTCTGTCAGGCAAAAGCTGCTAAAATACCTTCCATGCTTGCTAGCAAGGATACTTTAAGATACATCTACTAGCTTCCGTTTTTTCTTTTTTTCCAAATTTATTTCCAGCAAAATATTATGTAAAAAAAATAAAACAGGGTGCTTGAAAAGGAAACTAGCTAGCCTTTTGCGTCCATTTTTTTTAAAATGAGCAATGAATATTAGCCTGCAAAAATGTGACATCATAGCTGGTTGATGTCACATCGGCTGTGTCCGAATTCAAGGTCTGCATCCTTGGAAGGACCCGGTCTATGTAGACCAAGGCCGTGAATAAACTAAGACCGGAAGAGAAAAGCTGTGAATTCGGACAGGTCTCACCTTCACCAACTCTCCCCGACCCCACCTCAGCATAACTCATGTTGCCTAGCAACCATGACAGGATGAAGCAGAGAGCAGCGAAGAAAAAAACCCAACGGAGCTGAAGTTTGTTTTTTAGTCATGTATTACTGATTTCTGTATTATTCTTCACCTTTTATAATAAAGGCTGTTCCATAGTAAAAAAGAAATCTGTTAGTTTGATTCTAAAATGTTCAAACATGTATTGCATATTTCTACCAGGAATAAATATAAGCAAATTATTCATTTTCAAATATAATACTCTCCGAATCTCAGATAAGCCATTACAGTTAAATAAAACTAGTATGTTTGAAGGATTAACTTTAATCAATCTAAGCAATTTGCTCAGGAATAAATTAAATACTCTAGTAAACCAAACATTTTGCAATTAGATATTACCTGTCTGAATAATATCGGTGTTTAACTTCCACTCATTGGGGAAAGTTAGCAGGAGTTTTTATAACAATGTGCCAGGAGTCAGGCGTTCTCCTCCGGTATACCGAACCTGAAGCTGCCGGCCAGCTGGCAGCTGGTGAGGGGAGCTGACCGTTAGCGCAGTGGGAGCAGACATGTCCGAAAATGTCAGAGCAGGTTATGTTGTGGTAAACCGAGCAGATATTTGGTGAACCGAGCAGTGTCCAAAAAACATGCCTTTTTTGGACACCAACTTGCTCTTCACATACAGTGGCTTGCAAAAGTACTCTAGTACTCTCCTCAGATGTTTTTTTTTATATACTTAGTCACTTTACAACCAAAAAACCGATTGTCAGTTCCCAGAATCTGTGTTTCTGTGGTTTTGTTTGCAGCTGCGTTGGAAGGCTTATGTTCAGCCTCTGTCATCTTCCACTACCCGGGAGGCACAGCAGGAAAGATGGCTGCACGCAAGCCCAGCATCTCCCAGCCAGCCGACGCGGGCAAACGCCACAGACCAGGTAACCACTAAGTTGAAAACAAGAAACACTGGCTCTCCTGAGTGACTCGGAAAAACCGAATGGATCTGCTGGCTGGCGGAGCTTTGCTCAGCTAATCTGCTTGGTTTCACTTTAAGCTTTCTTAAATGCTGAAATGTGTGTATTTTCTCCTACTGATTGCTAATTTAAACTTTAACAATGTTTGCCATCTTTCCCTTTTAATTAACATGCTATTAACTCTGCTGTCTTTAATGCTAATAATTAAGCAAAAGTAAGTAGTTACAGGAAAAAAACTGATATTAAACTGATGGTATTTTTCTTCGTTCACAGTAATATCAGAGTAATGTTGTGTATCAGCAGTTTATTTGTACACAGGATTTCTACGTGGTATGAAATTTTAAATTTGACCTCAGTGTTTTCCAAGTCTGGATTGGTGTAGAAAAAGAAATTGGATAAAAATATGTTTCCAGAGTTTCACTGTCTAAATCCATCCAGCTGTCATTTGTTTGTTCGTTCCCTACTTCATTTATTCTTTCCATTCTTTCTTTTTGTTTGTTTTTTCATTCCTTTCTTCATTGGTTCCTTCATTTATTCCCTTGTTCATTTCTTCCTTCACTTGTTTGTTGTTTACTTTCACTCTTTCTGTTCTTTCCTTTGTTTTTTCCTGTTGTTCTTTCTGTTCATTCGTTCAGACGTTTCTTTGTTCTTTTATTTTGTCTGTTCTTTCCCCAACTTTTCTGGATTTTCCATTGTAGTTATAACTTGCATAGTTTTAAAAATATGTTTTTTTTTTTCAGCACAATGTACCAACTTATTAAAATAGTTTACCATCACAGAGTAGTAATATTCAGTGGTTCATATTCAAGAAATTTTAGACTGGACAAGTTAACGTGAGGACAGAATCGTCTTCTGTGAGTTAAACTATAAAATTAAAACATTATGAATACGGTGCAGCTGGCATGCAGCAGCAGCAGGCATAAAGCAGGATGTGGCTGCTAACTCCGCTAACACTGCGCCTTGTGTCATGGAGTGAATCTGCATTCTCTCTCTCTGTCTGTAGGGGCTCAGGAGGTTCTCATTGACCCAGGTATGGACTGACTGTTTAACTGTAGCTCCTCTAGACACTGTAGTCCTTCGGTTTGCACGCGCTCACATGCTTTTTGTTTTCAGCAGCTCTGGTGTTTTGGTCAATATTCAGTTTCACTTCATTGCTTCTTTGTATTCTGCATCACAGAATGAGTGTATTTTAAACAGACACTTTATTGATTATTTTCATATTTTACATTCTTCTTTGACTTAAAAAAACAAAACAAAACAAACCCTGCAAATTTCGTACATTTAAACAGCATTTTTCTGAAATCTTTAGGTTACATAACTCTTTTAAACACCCAGAGTTGATGGTTCAACACCTGTGGTGCATAGTTTCTTTTTAAACGTTGCTTACTGTTAAGGTTAAAAGTATTGGTGTGGTGTGACATAGCAATGCCTCACTGTTGCTATGGACACACCTTATGTCTGTACTCTGAGTGTTGCAATCTAGTCGTTTTACTTTATTCATTTTGATTTGACTTTCGAAACATTTAAGCAGGATGTTTTTTTGACAAACATTAGCCATCTTCTAAAAGGCACCGTTAGTCTTACATTCTTTCATTTTTTTATTTAGAGTTGGGATTGGTTTATCTTTAGTCTTTATTTTAAATAATTTCTAAGTTGGTTCTGGTCACCATCTTCTGTAGGATTGGGTGTGTGTGTGGCGGGGTGGGTCTTAATTTTACTGGGGGAGTTTCCTTTTGTTTTTGCAGTCATTTGATTGGTTTTAATATGTGGGCCATGCATGTCACTCTGGCAGTTGTCTCTTAGTTATCCTCATTGCTTTCATTGTTTTCTCCTTGGTGTTAATGCAGCAGATTAGCTGAGATTCTGAACTTTTCTTTCTTCGAATAATCTTGTTGCATCTCGTTTTGGGTGCAGGTGCCCTGACGGCCAATGGCATCAGCGCCGACACCAGCACAGAGATCGGACGAGCAAAGAACTGCCTGAGTCCGGAGGACATCATCGAGAAATACAAAGAGGCCATCTCCTACTATGGAAAGGTACATAATAAATACACCAAAGTGTTTTATTGGGAATAAATATGACAGATTAACTCAACCCTTTCAAATAAGAAAATGCAATAAAAACAGTGTCTAGATTTGCAGAGACTTCAACTCTGACTTCAGTGAAGATTGTTTTGTAGAGTTTCGACTCAAGCGGACTGCATACAAAAACATCATTTTGGTCAGGTTTTTATTTGTAGAAAAATGTTGAAAATATTTAATTTCATGTCATTTTTCTTCCTGTGCAAGATTTGTCATTACCTTGTGTTGCTTTATCACATAAAAACTCCTGAAAATGTCTTGAAGTTTGTGCTTATAATGTAAAATATAAAAGGTTTTTAAATTAGAGGTAATCAAATGCTGCTATAAAATAAATATTGTATAGAGCTGCAAAAAAGATAAATGGATATGAACTAGTGAGATGTTTGCTTTTGAGCTCTAATAAAATGAAAGGAAAAATTTATTATTATTTCTATTTTCAGATTTTAAAAAAGAATGAATCATATAAATTTAACAAAGGAAAAAAAAACATTAATTTTGCTAAATAAGTTCAGCTGAGTGAGCTCTTCCCTTAAATAAGACTTGTAAAACTGGTGACCTTTTGTTGTTATTATATGCAACATACATAATCACATGCATCTCATAACATTTGTATTAAAATAAATAAAATGCTTCTTATTTGGTTTCATAAGAGCCACAGTTAACCCCTGGTTTAAGTGATCTTAAGAATTTGAGAAATAATATCTTCTATAATAATAATAATAATAATAATAACATTATTACCATAAAAATGAGTTTTCTGTATTCTTATGAAAACTCTGCCTCTGCAGAATTAATTTTAAGATCCCAGGTTTGTTATAATCTAAGCTTTGATATAAAACTCTCAGCGATCCCTCATTATGCGGATAAATTTCCTTGATTCCTTGGAGCCATGCTGCATCATGTCAGCATGGCTGTCTGTATTCATCCTTCCCAGTAGGGGGCAGTATTGGATGATGTATATTTGCATTAGCAGACGGGGACAGATTTTGACTGGCTCAGACCGAATGGGACAGATAGATCTGACTTTCTATGAACCATTAGAGGATGTAAACCGAAGCTTTCATGCTGATAACTCTTTAAAGCAGTGCTTTGTGTCTACAAACCATATATATTATTACTAATAATTTAAATTAAATTGTTCATAACTTGCTGGAGGTGGGTTACTTTTCAGAAGCAGTTGTCAGTCTTATAATTATTTTCATTTCCTTTTGTGTTGATCTCCTCTGCCTTCATCCCGTCTACCTGTATCTAATTCCTTCTGGATTAAATTACGCTTCAACACGTAGACATTTAATATTAATTGAATTTCAATAGGAGAGACGGTGAGGGTGTAAGTGGAAGAAAGCCATGGGACTGAGATAAACCGGTGCTGTTTTTTTCCCTCCCAACGCATTGAAGCTAAAATCCCTGAGAGGTGATTGACAGCGATCGCTTCCATCTCTCTGTTCTGCCATGTTGACCAAGAACGGACAAGTTTGATGACCTGCTAAAATGACAAGTTTTAGGGACTTGCAAAATCAGACCATGACAAATAAATTGAAAGACTTTCCCTCCCTTCGGGGAGTCGTATACCCATAATAATCCACCTCAAAAACAAACAAATCTAAGGAAAAATGTTGCAAGCAAAAAGCTACTATAGCCTGGTTAGTGTTAAATTCAGTCTCAGAATTCAGTCCTATGTTCAGATTTACCATCAGTGATATAAATGTCTTAGTAGGAGTTCCCTTAAATTTGCACTTCAGTCTTTTGACTCAAATCTTATAATTACAACTTTCTGTCCCTTAATTTTGACTTCCTGTTAGGCTTTAATTTTTTCTTTCAAATTGCTTTCCGTAAGTATCAGTCAGGAGAAGGGTCAGGAAAAATTGCTCAGCACCTAATGCTGTGGAATACTGCTTTTTGAATGATAAGTGTAGCATCCACTGCGTGTTAAGGACAAAACAATAAATTCTGTTGATTTCTTTTGTAACAGCACTAAGCATGTCCTCCTCTAAATGCCCACAGTACAAGAACGCAGGTGTGATTGAGCTGGAGGCCTGCGTGAAAGCCGTCAGGGTGCTGGCCATCCAGAAGAGAGCCAGGGAGGCCTCAGAGTTCCTGCAGAATGCTGTCTACATCAACCTGGGGCAGGTATGCTCACTGACTGGGAACACACACAGCATGATAAACCCGACCGGTTCTGGTGGGTTGTCCACAACAGCAGCAGTGAGCCCACTCCTGTGAGAAAACCCATTCTACTCTGCATTATGTAGCTTATTATATAGCTTGACTCACTGATTATCTAAATGGCTGGAGTGTTGAGGATAATTTAGGATGTTTTTACACCTGATAGTGGACTCAGTTTGACTGGGGACCAAACTTGTAGCATTTGTTTTATCTTCAGTTAGTGTGGTTCTCTTTAACACTGCCATGTGTCAAACGAACCAAACCTTTTGAAAAATCTCCTTGTCACCTGTGGGGGCGCTGCAACCAAGAACCGCAGAAGAAACGACACAAAAACCCCTGAAGAAGACACTGAGCGCATCTTCCTTCTTCATGAAATGTAAACAAAAATAGAATGGCGTCAGATTTTAGTGGTTGTAGAATTTCTCTTTGGTCTTTGGCATAAGACAACAAATCATTTCTCCCGCTAGCGCTAGACTTGCACCTTTATTGTGGATATATTTACCAAGAATGCCCTGTGCTATAATATACATTCACATAATCATTCGAAGTTCACCAGAGTTCACGTCAACCAAACTGAAACCTAGGCTTTTAGGTAGACCAGAGTTCTGTTTTTCTGGTCCACTTCAGAGTTCGATTGCCCTGTTTAGTCTGCTTTAATTGAACTCTAGTTGCTTGCCTAGAAAGTTCAGTTTGTCTGGGGAGGTGTGACTGCTTAATCGAACTCTGATGTGGACCAAAAAAGCGAACTCTCGTCCGTCTAAAATCCTTGGTCTCTGTTCAGTTCAGGGGAATTCTGTTGTGGTTCAAATGCATTTGTGAACTCCAAGTGGACCGGAGACCGCTCCAAAAGCAGGAAGTGAACTGCAATTCAGGGTAATCCAGGTTAATGCAACCAAAACAAAATGTTTGCAATTAGCAGGAGCAATCGCTTGTGGTCTTTTACCAAAGACTGAAGAGAAAACCTCCACCCACTAAAATCTGATGCTACTCCATTTTTGTTTACATTTTGTGAAAAAGGATGTTGCTCTCAGGTCTTCTTCACAGGTTTTTGTGTCGTTTCCTTCAGTGATTCTTGGTGCAGCGCCACCACGGGTGAGGAAGTGAACAGGTTTTTCGAAGGGTTTGCTTTGTTTTTCTCTTCTTCTTTCCCTGTTTTTTTCCATCTAACAAAAGACAAAAAGATAAACATCCGAAACAATGGCTTTAAAAAATCCAAATACCCATCAGTCCAGTTGTGGCAGCAAAGCAGAGCCCGGCTTTGCAGGGTCCGGGTTAACTTCTTGTCTGTGCGCTTGTTCCATTTGACAGACATTCATCCACTCCTCAAATGACAACTCGACTTAATGATTTCTTCCCAGCTTTGGTGATGTCAGGAGACAGACTTGGAGCGTAGAGCTTCTGGAAATAAATTGGGTACTACACACCCAAGAAGAGTTAAACAGACTATAGAGGGCAGGGGATCAACGGTCTGGATTGTTTAAACCTGAGTTTCTTCAAATAGAATGATGCTTCAGTGCGCTCAGCCTCTACCATGACTCAAATGACTGCATAAGGGTGTAGTTTGCAGCTGCTAAATGCTAATTATTTCCATATAATTGCAGCTGTCAGAGGAGGAGAAAATCCAGCGCTACAGCATCCTGTCCGAGCTCTACGAACTCATCGGCTTCCACCGCAAGTCGGCTTTCTTCAAGCGCGTAGCGGCCATGCAGTGTGTTGCCCCCACCATCCCCGAGCCGGGTTGGAGGGCCTGCTACAAGCTGCTGCTGGAGACTCTGCCCGGATACAGCCTGTCGCTCGACCCCAAGGACTTCAGCAAAGGTAGGGGGCAGAGGTCGTAAACAATGACTACAGAAGCTTCGTTTCGTGAGGCGTTCTGGCCCCCGCTTCACTCAGAGAAAGGCACAGCTGAGATCCGCTGTCAGCGTTCGGAGGGCTCTTGGTGTTAAGGCCTTTGTGATACAGCTTCAGGACTCTACAGACTCTTGACCCCGGCTCATTGCAGTCAAACCGTTGAAAGCATTAGCTATAAAAGACGGCACTCTCATTGAAAAGAGGCACTCAAAAAGATTCGCATCTTATCAAGAGAGAGCCGTCTGAGCGAGATTTCTCTCTCTGATGCACTTTGAATCTTTGGCCTTGTTTGCTTTATGAGCAGGGAATGGAATCTGAGGGAAAATATTGGAGTTCATTCTGAAAAATGAAAACATATTGGGCATTAATAAAAGATTCCGATAGCCTTTTACTCATGCTGTCCTTTCATGTCTTAATACACTTCCTCCTCAGAAATCAACAAGAATCTTATCCTTGACGCTAAAAGAAAATAATTGAGACTGATTTTCACTGCAAAAAACATTCACACGCTTAAAAGCTAACAGGCTTCAATGCTTTATATGGGGATTTTGAAAAGGATGAAGATGTTTAAGTGAGAAAAAAAATGTAGCAGTGTAAATAGCTAAGAATAGAAATCCATTGGCTCGTATAAACCTTCCATTCAGTTTTTTCATCATGTCATCACCTGAAAAATAGGTTACTTTTTTATTATAACAATTATTTTGCAATTAGTCTGTCGATTAATTGATTACTCAGATAAAAAACTGGCACATTCTGCACATTTTTCATTCAACCACTTAAGGTTTTTATACAGTATTATAACTACATTAAAATTACGAACAAACTAATTATTAAATTCCTTTTACGAAGTAAGAAAATAAACATTTTATTGCATAAAATACAATCACAGCATTCCTTTAGTGATGCTGCAGCTAAATAAATGTTTCTAACATCAACATGTGGAGCGCTCAGTCCTTTCTGCTTGACTTAACATCAATACAGTTCAGTATTCTGTTTATCGTTTTTTTTTTATTAACCAATTAATAAATGGACAGCAAAAGGTGCTTAATATGAGATTTTTTGTCACAGAATTTGAACCAAGTGAAGCTAAAACTGGCACTTGAGGAATTCTGGTAGAACATATTTATGGACAAAGAAGTTTTTAATCTCAAATTCAAATTAAATATATATATATATATATATATATATATATATATGTGTGTACATTTTGGACTTAATTACTGCTCTGACTGTGCTGTTCTTTAAAGAATAAACCTGTTTTGAGTCTGTATCTCCAGTTAACAATTAATCGATTGCTAAATTAGTTTAGAAGGATTATTTCAATAATCCATTCATCTCCATGAATCCGACGAATCATTTCAGCCCTGTTCTATAGGAGTAACGTGTTGGCTTGTTGTCTCTGTGCAGCAGATCAGAGGCAGCCTGAGGACTCAGTAGCATTTGACTGAGGTTTGCATGACAATGCAGCCACTAGGCTGTGGCAGCACAGTCATTATCTTGGCAGTGTGTTAATTGGATTTCCAGACGTCTCCCGTTCAGGGCTGGAAATCCAGCGAATCAAGCTGTTTTTTTGTGTTTGAGCGAGAGCGACAGCCTTCGAAGAGCCAGCATCCCGTGGATTACTGTGCTGGATAAACACTGGGTCTGGCAGATAGGTAGAAGTCAGCTATTTTTAGCCTGCTGAGTGGGTGCAGTTTCTCACTATAATGGGGGGAAAAATGCTTATAAAGGAACAACATGTGCAGTTTGTTCAGATAGTAAAGAAGTCAGAGAGAATAACAACCATAGGGATAAAAGTGCTGATAATGGCAGAGCAGCAGAAGTATGATTTAATGTTACTTGAAATGGTGTTTAAGCTGAGGAAATATTTATGCTTTATCAAATGTCCTCCCTCCCCTCTCTGTACCCTCTGGCCTTCCCACCACATCTTTTCCTCTGGTTTTTCTTTCTTTCCCTCTCTGTGAGTCAGCAGTCAGCAAAACGGAGCAGAGCAGGGCGTCTTTTAGATGGTCCAGGGGGCATTGTTGATGTCAGGTTAGAAAGATAAAGGGCTTCAGAACCAGCTGAGTTAATAACATATTTAATCTGTTTGGTAGGGATGTGATATGGAATTTGCTTACCTTGAACTTCTCCACGTTTGTCATGCTAAGTGAAAAATCATCAAACATTCATTGCACATAGGAAACATGTTGATGTCAAAAGATGCTAATTATCTGCCAAAGATTTGAGAAAAATCAAACGCAAAGCTACCGTTCTCCTCCAGGGCTGGTACGTTCCAGAACCAAAACAGGACATTCTAGGCAAACCAGCTAGAGTTCAGTTAAAGCGGACTAGATGAGGCTAGTGTGAATGCATCCTAAAACACAGAGTAAGCTACGATGAATAAATAGTTCATTAAAGAGTGTTGGCAATGATCTTTGGCAGCCCTGTGAGTGTGTTCCTCTCTCTGTCATCTCTGTCCCAGGCACACACAGAGGCTGGGCGGCCGTACAGATGCGCCTGCTGCATGAGCTGGTTTACGCCTCCCGCCGCATGGGCAACCCGGGCCTGTCTGTGCGCCACCTGTCCTTCCTGTTGCAGACCATGCTGGACTTCCTGTCTGATCAAGGTCAGTAAACGGCAAAGCACAGTGTGATATTTCAGAATCTCCAGTCCTCTGAGGTTCTTCCAGCTTTATGCCCAACCTTCAAAGGAAACAATTCTGCCTGATTGTGGCAATTGGCGAATGGTAGCTTACTTAATGCTGTGCAATGGTCGCCAAAGCTTGTGTTTACTTGGCTTGCACTGCTGCATTGTACTCTGTGCATTCAGATATGGTTTTCTTTTTAACGCAAGCTCCACTGGCCACACAATAGAGGGAAGTTAAATCCTTGTTGAACGACTAAGCAAGAGATATGTAAGGGAGAGAGAAGTAATAGGAGAAAGAGGCTTACCTAGTAGATATCACATATAAGCAAACTCTGCTTAGGCTGTAATAACTGTCTTTATAAATAATGCAGAATGAAAATGATTGCCCACACTATTTAAACACACATCCTGAAACAAATACCTGGTGGTGACAGCTTTGCTGCGGGCAAAACTATTTTCTTTCCAACAAACTCAATGCCGAGAAATCTTGTTTATTATAAAACACAACCATTTTGTGTTTAAATTTGTCGTCTCAGAGTACTACTGTAAGCCAATCCCACTTTTCCAACAACCTGTAGTATCATGTTATAAATCAATCACAGATTACTATTAGAATGAACCCCCCTTTCTTTGGGTGGGAGATGGTGCAGGTATATGTCGAGCTCTGAATTACAGTTTGTTCAGACATTTGCCTCAGCTGAAGTTAAACGTGTTACTGCTGTAAATATGTTCAGTAGTTTCTAGCTGTTATAGGTATTGATTGTTTCTCTTTTGATTCAAAAATCAGCTCTTCAGCTTTGATTTATTCAACTGAAGAAAGTTATGACACATCCACGCTTTCATTTGTTCTAAGATACTAAAAACAAAGGACCTCAAGATGGAACCTTGAAGAACCCCGCATGTGATTTAAAAAAAATAAATAAATTATCAAATACTTATGGACACAAAGAAGTCAAGAAATAATGAGTTGACTTACTGAGTTAACCAGCTTTGTATCAGCACATAAGTAGGCCTATGTTATCTTTAGTTTAGCCATCTCTCTTTAAGGAAATGTGATTTATTGAACCTGCTTTGTAAAACAGAAGCTCCTTCATTGCAGGAAAGTGTTTATTTCTAAGGGATTATTTTAGTAATTCCCAACGTAGACCAGGAGGTGTGGTAACCTGTAAGTCTAAAAGTGAAATTGAAAATCCATCCATCCATCCATCCATTTTCTTGCACCCTTATCCCCTGTGGGGTCGGGAGTTGCTGGTGCCTATCTCCAGCTACGTTCCGGGCGAGAGACGGGGTCACCCTGGACAGGTCGCCAGTCTGTCGCGGGGCAACATAGAGACAAACAGGACAAACAACCATGCACACACACACTCACACCTAGGGACAATTTAGAAAGACCAATTAACCTGACAGTCATGTTTTTTGGACTGTGGGAGGAAGCCGGAGTACCCGGAGAGAACCCACGCATGCACAGGGAGAACATGCAAACTCCGTGC